>CAUZXS010006430.1:787584-802584 GCA_963585895.1 Sepioteuthis lessoniana
CTGTTATTACTTGCACTCGGCAATTTTCACGCGAGTAGTAAATAGTGGTTTTCACCAAGGAACATGTGACAGCAAGTCTCCTTCATATTCAATCGGTGTCCTTACAGTTATTTTGCCTTCCACTGTATTTTATCTCTTTTAAAGTTTTCTTATTCCCTCATTTGCTCTCTTGATAAGTCTACATTACTCGCTGTCATAATTAACCTTGCATTATATTCGTTGATTTACTTTGCCGTAGGGACTGAGCAACAACCTCTGAAATATACCTTTTTAAAGATCTTTCTTCTTAAAATCTTCTACTCTTCTTCTTCTAGTCCCCCGCTATATCATATTTACCCAACACCTCTGCTTGGGCAGGATATGACACAAGGTCAATTTTTAAGCGAAGTTTAACAGGTTTGAATTCGTAGTTTTCCTTCTCCAGACTAGTATCCTAACCAAGGCTGAAGAACCTAGTCTGCCCTACTATTTTACTCATAGCTGGAGGGATAATAATTGGATTCATACCTTTCCCAAGAGTATTAGTGCTATGTGAAATGCAATCAGTCTCGGCCAGAATTTGAACTCATGTCGCCGTGTCCATTTCCTACGACGATAACCATTACACCACAGGCACCTCCATCCCCCGCTATATTACGCAATAAATTTGGCTGTCATAATTGACCTTGTATAGTCTCCAAATTCTTTTTAGGAATTGTCTGATCAGCCATTAATTTTTTATTGAGTTATATTTTAATTTGGATTACTCTAACTTGTGTAGTTCACAAGTTTTTTTTATTAACTTTGTTGTGTAATGAGTCCAAAAGTTAATTTCGTAAACGGGATTCATGACTGATAAGTAACCCAAGGTTACGGGGATCATTAAATAAGTTTCCAGACTTTTTTTTCGTATGGGCACTTTTATTGATAGTACACACATGAAACTCTACTCCCCTTCGAAGTAATCTCCTCCGGTTGCAAAGCACTTGTTGTACCGTTCCAACAACTTCTTCAAGGCACTATCAAAGTCCTCTTGTGTGAGCGTGTCAATGACCTTCGTCACATCCCCTTTCATCTCCTCAATTGTCTCATAACGACAGCTTAGGGAATAACCAAAAGTCACAGGGAGCAAGGTTTGGACAATAGGGAGGACGAGGAACTGTCTTGATGCCCATCTTGGTCAAATAGTCTGTGACAAAGATGGAGTTGTAGACTGGTGCATTATCCTGGTGGAAATGCCACTGAGCCGATTTGAAGAGTGCTGGCCTCTTCCGACGAAATCTCTTTCTGAACTCCCTTAAAACCTCAACATAGTATTCCTTGTTGACTGTCTGTCCAGTGGGAACCCAGTGCATGTAGATAATGCCAGTGCTGCCAAAAAAGGGATCATCAATGTTTTCTGGGTGGATTTGCTCTGTCTGGCCTTCTTGAGTCTGGGAGAGCCAGCATGCTTCCACTGGGAACTCTGTCACTTGGTCTCTGGGTCATAGCAGTAGATCCAGCTTTCATCGCATGGCATTTTTTCCAAGTTAAAAACAGAATTTTATTGCATATCGTTCTTCTAAAGTCCAGATTGCATTTTTGAAATTCACAAGCTGTGACAATCAGGCTTTAGTAGGGTATATTCCAATTCCTGCTGTAGCAGTTTATTTGAACCTGAAATCATAAATATTGGTCAGTCATCTCATAAGGTGTATAACAATAACATACTGAATTTTTAAGAGTCTGAGAAAATTTTAAATGGCTGAACAAAAAAGTCTGCAAACTTATTGAATGCACCATGTATCTGATTGATAGCTGGCACTGTAAATTCGGCTGGTTATACGAGGGTCGGCTAAAAAGATCACTGGCTGACCAAGATACTTTCATTGAATGTAATCAAATAATGTTTTGTAGTAACATAACAAAACATTACTGAATGAGAAATAACCAAATTTGGAGGTTGGAAATGGAACGGAAATCTTTATAACATTAAACAAATACAATACTCGCCAACAGACGTGAAAAAGATATCCACTATTAGTGATGACTACTTGGCAAATTACCCACCCTCACTAAAGTGCCCAACGTACTCATGAGGAATGGGACATACCCATTACTGTTCACCCATAAGGTATATAACTAGTTTATACGAGGGTTGACAGAAAAGTTCTAAGGCTGACTAAGATACTATCATGGAATATAACCAAATGAGGTTTATATGACGGTCGACTGAGAAGTTCAAAGGCTGACCAAGATACTCTCATGGAATATGACCAAATGAGGTTTATATGACGGTCGACTGAAAAGTTCAAAGACTGACCAAGATACTCTCATGGAATATGACCAAATGAGGTTTATATGACGGTCGACTGAAAAGTTCAAAGACTGACCAAGATACTCTCATGGAATATGACCAAATGAGGTTTATATGACGGTCGACTGAAAAGTTCAAAGGCTGACCAAGATACTCTCATGGAATATGACCAAATGAGGTTTATATGACGGTCGACTGAAAAGTTCAAAGACTGACCAAGATACTCTCATGGAATATGACCAAATGAGGTTTATACGAGGGTCGACGGAAAAGTTCATAGGCTGACCAAAATGCTCTCATGGAATATGACCAAATGAGGTTTATATTACAGTCGACAGAAAAGTTCAAAGGATGATCAAGATATTCTCATGGAATATGACCAAATGAGGTTTATATGACGGTCGACTGAGAAGTTCAAAGGCTGACCAAGATACTCTCATGGAATATGACCAAATGAGGTTTATACGAGGGTTGACGGAAAAGTTCATAAGCTGACCAAGATGCTGTCATGCAATATGACCAAATGAGGTTTATATGACGGTCGACTGAAAAGTTCATAAGCTGACAAAAATACTCTCGTGAAATGTGACTAAATGAGGTTCATTTTCCAATAAAATCACTCTTATGGTCCATTTTTCCATCGGTGTTGCATTACTCGGATCCCATTGGTAAAAAAAGTCATCAAAAGCAAATATGAAGTCATTGAAAATTTCAACCAATGTACTTTTCAGCCTATCCTCGTATTTTAAAGCAAATTTCAAAACTCATAATCAGAATAATAAAAATAAATATCCACTGGCCAGAGTTCCCGACATCAACTAAATTGCGTGCTATATATATATATATATATATATATATAGAGAGAGAGAGAGAGAGAGAGAGTATGTGAAAGATATCATCTACTGTTTTGTTGCGTCTTATCTATTCTCGCTTTGATATGATTAGTTATTATTATTATTTATTCATTAGAGTTTTTCACATCAGCGTTAGCTGATGGTCTTTCACTCGAGTTTGAGTGACAACAAATCACCTCAAGTCTCCATGACTATTCTGGCCGTTCTCAATAATGCTGTAGTTTGGATAGTGTCCACTCGTCCGTCAACTTCCAAGTCCTCCAGTCCCTTTAGTAATTCTTTAGTTACTGTACCAAAAGCAACAATCACAATTGGTATAATTGTCACTTTCATGTTCCATAGCTTTCTCAATTCCCTAGGAAGGTCGAGGTACTTATCCTTCTTTTCATATTCTTTCAGTTTTATTTTGTGGTCAGCCGGGACAGCAAAGTCGACAATTTTGCAAATTCTCTTTTTTTTTTTTTTTTGTTGATTATTATTAAGTCTGGTCTTCTGGCCGAGATTAGGTGATCCGTTTGTATGTCAAAGTCCCAAAGGAGTTTATGTGTGTCATTTTCTAGGACAGGTGCTGTGTTGTGCATATACCATTTACTCATATGGTCAAATTTAGATTTCTTGCACATTATTATTATTACTATTATTATTATTATCATTCCTGTGTGTATGTTTATATGTATGCGTTTCTGGTTGCGTGTGTGCATGTAGTTATATTTGTTAACAACCAGTTCACCCATAAGTAAATCAAAACGGATATAATTAGGCATCATTCATTACCGAACTCTTCAGCAGTGAAATTAAGTAATCAAAAATGTGAACTGGTAGCTGTTCAAAAAATTGAATTACAGACCTTCTATACATTTATGCAATTTTATCTTAGGTTACAAAGGCGTAAGAATTTTATTTTCAGCAAAGAAAGAAAGAAAGAAAGAAAGAAAGAAAGAAGCCAAATTAATAAGAGAAAGAAAAATGAAAAAATCAATGGATACAAAAGAAAGAGAGATTGGAAGGGCTAAAAAGTAGAAAGAAAGAAAGAAAGAAAGAAAGAAAGAAAGAAAGAAAGAAAGAAAGAAAGAAAGAAACCAAAATGTTAGGAGAAAGACAATGAAAAAAATTAACTCGATAAGGAAGAAAGAAAGAAAGAAAGAAAGAAAGAAAACTTATTTAAGAAAGGACGGAAATACACAAGAAGAAACGGATACAAGAAGAAGAAGAAGAAGAAGAAGAAGAAGAAGAAGAAGAAGAAGAAGAAGAAGAAGAAGAAGAAGAAGAAGAATGCAAAACCTAATGGAACCAATAACGAAGAAACTCAACAGAAAAAATAAAATCCTTAATGATTGGCACGAAAGACAATATTTAACAAATAAGAAAAAAAAAATGAAGTGAAAAAAGAAAGAAAAGAAAGAATAACAACAGTTGAAAGAAAAATGATAAATGAAGGAAAACCAAAAGCGACGAAGTAAGAAAGAAAAACTAAAAGCAGCAACGTCAGCCGAAATGGAAGATAAGACTCCTACATTTTTGATAATCTTAATTACGGTAAAAAGCAAATGCGACACAAAAATGTACATGTAGAATGTTGTCAATAAAATTAACTCTATTTGAGATTTGACAAAAATTAATATTTGCATATGGCTTCCATTCAAACCGAGAGAGAAGGACATGGAGGATGGGGAAGAATTGGAACAAAGAGGGAAACTTATATTACCTTAACATTATTAATGTTATATGATGTAGTTGACATGAACTTCAAGGATAGATAGATAGATAGATAGATAGATAGATAGAGAGAGAGAGAGAGAGAGAGAGAGAGAGAGACGAACAGGCTAAGATAGATAGATAGTTAGAGTGAGGGGAGAGAGATGCGAACAGGCTAAGATAGATAGATAGATAGATAGATAGATAGATAGATACGAGCAGGCTAAAAAAGAAAGATAGTTTGAGAGAGGTGGGGGAATACATGCGAACAGACTAAGATAGAGAGATAGATATATAGATAGATAGATATGAAAAGACTTTGATCATTCGTCACAGAGAAAGGCACCTGTTTTCTAAGAGAAAATTCTTAGTCAAACTGTTCTTCGAGAAATGACAATGAAAGAACGCAACCAGTTCCATAGAAGCTGCAGGTGGCTGAACGTCAGAAAATGTCGCCGGGTTTAAGTTGCAGGTCTGATGGCCGCGGTGGGGAGGGTGCTGGAAGGTGGAGGGAGACGTAAACCTGGAACTACCTGCAGTAAAGGGATGGGATGGAGAGGAAAAAAGCAGGTAGGGTGGGATCTAATGAGAATGCGGGGTGAGGTGGGGGTGAAGGAGGCGGGAGGAGATGACTGGGGCATTGGTGGAGGGGGCTGAGGGGAGGATATTTGGGAGGGGAGTAAATGCGGAATAAAAATTGGTGCCGGCATTGCAGAAATGACGAAGTCTGCAGAAACCGGCGACTCGTTCTGCCGTCGTCGATTCGACATTTAACAGCGATGAGTCAGAAGGGACGAGGAATCCAATGCTGAAAGTTAAAAATGTCACTTCCTCCTCCTCCTCATCTTCCTCCTCCTCCTCCCCCACCTCCTCTCCACAACCGCCGCCTCTTTCCACTTTCATCGTCAACTCCCATCCTCCGCTCCTGAGACATCCGCCAATTTTTCTATCTGCGCTGAATCTAACAAAACAACCCCGACCCACCCGCTCTCGATTCGCCGGCATAACTCGCTTCGAACACCACCCGCTCACCCTCACCCACCGGCCACCCCCTATTTTCTACCCCGACCAGCCACCCCCGTATTTTTAACAGACTTATTTCCCTTCTTTCATCCCTCTTTTCTAGGTTCCTTTCTAAGTATTCTCGCCCCTACCCTGTTTTTTTTCTTTCTTTTTCTATTTCTTTTTTTTCTTGCCTCTCTCTTTCTTTCGTTCCCGCCTTATTGACGTCTTTTACCTGCTTTTGTGAACCCCTAATGTCTCCAACTCAATATTGTTTTTAGTTCTTGGTGAATTATTGTCATCTTATTTTTCTCATCACACAACATCAAACTCGATTTCCCAACACGAACTACCTGGTATTTTTATTAGCAGGAACAGTAGTAGTAGTAGTTTTTAGTAGCAGTATTAGTAGTAGTAGCAGTATTAGTACCTCATGCATGTTTACCCCTAATGTCTTCTAGTTATCACTGGAAAAGTGTGACAACAAGTATCCTCAAATCATTAGCACGTTTCTCTCTAACCATTTTTATCATTATCATATTTACCCAACCCCTCCACTCGGGCAGGATATGACACAAGGAGTTTAACAGGTTTGAATTTAGAGTTTTCCTTCTCCTAGACTAGTTACCTCATCAAGGCTGAAGAATCTAGCCTGCCCTACTATTACCCATAGCTGGAGGGAGAGTAATTGGATTCATACCTTTCCCAAGGGTATTAGTACTATGTGAAATGCAATCAGCCTCGTCCAGGATTTGAACTCGTGTCGCCGTGTCCATTTCCTACGACGATAACCATTACACCACGGGCACCTCTAAAATTATTATTATTATAATACTATTTGCGAGTTTTTCACGTGAGTTTTAGCTGATAGTCTTTCACTGGAGTCTGAGTAACAGCAAGTCTCTTTAAGTCTCCATGATTCTTTTCAGTATTCTGACCGATCTCAACAACGCTGTGGTTTGGATGGTTTGCCATCGTCCTTTGGGGGTCGTTCCGAGCGCAACAATTATAATTTGTATCACCGTCACTTTCGAGTTCCAAATTCTTTTAGTTCTCTAGCAAGGTCCGAGTACTTAGTCAACTATTCAGCAGGTTCTCCTTTCTTTCTTTTTTAATGTCTGGTCTTCTGGCCAGGATTAGGGAACCTGTTTATATCTCAAAATCCGAGATTATCATTTTTTTTTTTATTTACTCCTTTAAGAGTTTTTTATTTTACATTTGCGTAGGCTGCTGGTTTCTCACTTGACTTTGAGTGACAGCAAGTTTCCTCAAGTCTCCAGATTTCTTCTTAGCATTCCGGTCGATCTTGATAATGCTGTTATATGGATGGTCTCCATTCGTCCTCTCATTCCCAAGTCCTCCACTCCCTTTATTAATCCTTTGGTGACAGTACCGAGTGCACCAATTACAATTGGTATCACCGTCACTTTCATATTCCATAGTTTTTTTTTTTTCAGTTCTCTTGCACGGTCTAGGTATTTATCTTTCTTTTCACTTTCCTTCAGGTTCACCCTGTGATCAGCCGAAACGGCTAAGTCCACTATTCGGCAGGTTCTCTTTGTTATTATTATTTTTGTTTACTCATTAGAGCTTTTCATTTTAGCGTAAGCTGATGGTCTTTAACTGAAGATTAAGTGACAGCAAGTCTCCTCAAGTCTCCAGGACTCTCCCCAGTATTCTGACCGTTTTAAATTGTGCCGTTATTTGGGTGGTCTCCACTCGGCCGCCAACTTTCAAATCCTCCAGGCCCTTTAATAATCCTTTAGTTACCGTGCCAAAAGCACCAATCACAATTGGTATAATTGTCACCTTCATGTTGCATAGTTTTTTTTTCAATTCCCCAGCAAGGTCGAGGTACTTATCCTTCTTTTCACATTCTTTCAGTTTTATTTTGTAGTCAGCCAAGACAGCAAAGTCGACAATTTTGCAAATTTTCTTTTTTTTTTTTTTTGTTGATTATTATAAGGTCTGGTCTTCTGGCCAAGATTAGGTGATCTGTTTGTAAGTCAAAGTCCCACAGTAGTTTGTGTGTGTCATTTTCTAGGACAGGTACTAAGTTGTGCATATACCATTTGTTGGCATGGTTAGATTTGAATTTCTTGCACATTTCCCAGAAGATCACCTTGCCCACCCAGTTGTGTCTAGCCTTCTACTCCTAATTTGCAGCATTCGCTTATTATGTCATTGATGGTTTCATCTCTGTCACCGCCTACATTTGCTATTTTGTTACGTCTTATCTATCCAAAACCTTATTATTATTATTATTATTATTATTATTATTATTATTATTTACTCCTTTAGAGTTTTTCACATCAGCGACATCTGATGGTCATTCACTCGGGTTTGAGTGACAGCAAGTCTCCTCAAGTCTTCAGGACTCTTCTCAGTATTCAGGCCGATCTCAATATTGTTGTAGTTTGGATGGTCTCCACTGGTCCTCCTACCTCCAAGTCCTCCAATTCCTTTAATAATCCTTCAGTAACTGTACTAAAAGCACCAATCACGATTGGTTTAATTGTCACCTCCATGTTCCATAATTTTTCAATTCCCTAGCAAGGTCCAGGTACTTATCCTTCTTTTCACATTCTTTCAGTTTTATTTTGTGGTCAGCTGGGACAGCAAAATCTACAATTTTGCAAGTTCTCTTTTTTTTTCTTTTTTTTTTTGTTTATTATTATAAGGTCGGGTCTTCTGGCTGAGATTAGGTGATCCGTTTTTTTTTTTGTCAAAGTCCCATAGGAGTTTATGGGTGTCATTCTCTAGGACAGATGCTGGGTTGTGCATTTACGATTTGTTCGTATGGTCAAATTTAAATTTCTTGCACATCTCCTAGTGGATCACCTTGTCCACCCAGTCGTGTCTAGTCTTGTACTCCTTCTGTGCTAATTTGCTGCATTCGCTTATGTCATTGATCATTTCGTCTCTATCACCAAATACCCAACATTCGCTATTTTGTAGCGTCATATCTATTCTCTCTTTGATAAGATTTGTTCTTATGGCGTTGTTTTAAGCTGCTATTGAGAGAAATTCTGTTTCTCTCTTAAAGTTTCCTTTTTTTCACCACGTCCAGGTTTTCTCGTGTGAAATGTTGCTTATTAGTCGTTTAAAATGCCATTGTTATTATAACTATTATTTCATGCATTGTCTGGTTGTTGTTACGGGAGACTGAGTGACAACAAGTATTCTCAAATCTTAATCCATTTCTCTTTAACTGGTTATTCTTCACTGGAGTCTGAGTGACAGCAAGTCTTTACAGTTATCAAGAACTCTTTAAAGTATTCTACCAAATCTTTTACACAATTCCCTGTGGATTACCTTTCCCTACAAGCATGTTTACCTGGCTATTGTTGGTTATCGTTGTTTGAGTGGCAGTGAATCAATTCCGTCAAGTTTACATCCTTCTTTTTCTTCTACATACTCTTTATTATTTACTTCTTTAGAGTTTTCCAAGTCAGTGTTAGCTGATGGTTTTTCACCGCAGTTTGAGCGACAGCAAGTCTCCTCAAGTCTCAAGGACTCCTCTCAGGATTCTGGCCGTTCTCAGCAATGGTGTCATTTGGATAGTCTCTACCCGTCCGCCAACTTCCAAGTCCTCCAGGCCTTTTAATAATCCTTTGGTTATTGTGCCTAAAGCACCAATCGCAATCGGCACAATCGTTACTTTCATGTTCCACAACTTTTTCAATTCTCTAGCAAGGTCAAGGTACTTATCCATCTTTTCACATTCCTTCAGATTTATTCTGTGGTCCGCCAGGACAGCAAAGTTGACAATATTGCAAATTTTCTTCTTTTTTTTTTTTATTATTATAAGGTCGGGTTTTCTGAGCGAGATAAGACGATCCGTTTGTATGTCAAAGTCACACACACAGTTAAATGATCCAACAGTTCTATTTCTTACAATTCAATTTAGCTTTAGTCATCGAAATCAAATGGTTCTAAATATTGCTATGAATCATTGGTAATTCAATTAAACTTCAGTTTGTTTACACACAGTTAAATGATCAAGCAGTTCTATTTCTAACAATTCAGTTTTGCATAAGACATTTATTCTGCACTCAGTTTAAAAGTCAAACAGTTCTATTTGACCCATAGACAGGACCCTATCAGGTGCTACCACTCCGGACTAGGGTGGATCTGGGAGCGATGGCAATAAGGGAGTACTCTGCATTCCCTAAAGCTCCAGCATTATTGGAGCGTCACTATCGGATTGTTTAATGTTATATCCAGAACAATGCAGTGGTGCAGTCAGAATATTCAACAGACCCTGCTGACTGGGCTATAGCATTATTAGTAGCAGTAGTAATAGTTGTATTTATGTATGTATAGACTGAGCCAGACCATATAACATGGGTAGGGATGCCACACAAGATCAATTTCTAAGTGAAGTATTGCTAGTCTGAATTCAGAATATTCCTTCTCCTAGACTGGTTGCCATACCACAGCCAAAGTCTCCAGTCCTTACTTCTATTCACCCATAGCTAAATGTAAGAGAAAGAGAAGCATTAACCCCTTTCGTAAGGGCATTAGCTCGAAGTGAAACGTTAACAGCACCGTCCAGGTTTTAAACTTGAGGTTACCAATTCTATTCCTTACGACGATAACTGCTACGCCGAACCAGCAATAGCATTAGATTGATCCTATTTACCAACCCCTCCGCTCAGGCAGGATATGACACAAGGTCAATTTTTGAGCGGAGTTCAACAGGTTTGAATTCAGAGTTTTCCTTCTCCTAGACTAGTTGCCTCAACAAGACTGAAGAACCTAGTCTGTCCTACTATTTACCCATAGCTGGAGGGAGAGTAATTGGATTCATACCTTTCCCAAGGGTATTAGTGCTATGTGAAATGCAATCAGTCTCGTCCTGGATTTGAACTCGTGTCACCGTGTCCAAATCCTACGACGATAACCATTACTCCACGGGTACCTCCATAGCATTAGATTGATTGGCAACAAATCCCCTCAAATCTCCAGGACCTTCCGCAGTATCTCCTCAATGCCTACAATAAAGTAAAAGTAGTAAAGTTGGCGACCTTAGTCGAGGTTGACCCGAAGGCTCCCTTTCGAATAGCTACTACACATAGGTGTAGGGGGGACACTACTCCTTTCCCTGGATTGCTCCACTTTACCCTTGTTACGTACCTTATATTGCTGAGTGTTAAGCAAGGATATATCAAGTTCCAGTTTTAAAGTCTTTGGTATGACGCAGCAATTCTTTATTTTAAATATTCGCATTTCTTCTTCAGGTTTCTAGTTTCTGTCATCTTGACTCGTCTTATTGGTGCGTTTACACATTTTTCAGTTACTACAGACACTATCTTAGACTTCATTTCTTTTTCTGTTTTCGCTTCTTGAGTAGAGACTTTATGCTTTCCTAAATTATCTGTCACTTTCTGTTTTTTGTGCTTATGAATATTAAATACGGTTTTCTTGACTAAATAGGAGTCCTTATTTTATTTTCAAGTTTTAGCAGTTCATTTACCAGATCAAACAAAGTCACTTTCCAGGACTTTTCTCAGTATCATCAAATGTTTCAGCTGAGCCATAGTTTGAAAAGAACCAATCTTTCTTTTTCTTCCTAGTGCATCACCTTGTCCACCCAGTCATGTCTAGTCTTATATTCCTTCTGTGCTAATTTGCTACATTTGCTTATTATGTGATTGATCGTTTCGTCTCTATCACCATATACCCAACATTCGCTATTTTGTTGCGTCATACCTATTATCGCTTTGGTAAGATTTGTTCTTATGGCGTTGTTTTAAGCTGCTATTAAGTGTGTGTGTGTGTGTGTGTGTGTGTGTGTGTGTGTGTGTGTGTGTGTGTGTGTGTGTGTGAGGAAATCTATACTAATGAATAGTTATAAAACGTTGGTTAAAAATGTAGATAACATCGATGTAACTATGGGATCTTTTGTCTCGGCACAAATCTCATGGTAGGTATATTAGATACCCTAGACAGAATATTAAATCTAAATCAAATCGGCTTATATAATAATGATGGATTAATGTTCATACCAAATAATAACGGCCCTAAAACATCTAAACTACAAAAGAAAATTATTAGGGCATTTAGATCACTAGGATTGATGTTTAAGACTTTCTCCAATTTAAAAATACTTAACTTTTTAGATGTTACTTTTAATTTAGATAATGACTCCTTCAAACCCTTCAGTAAAAATAAACAGGTACTTATCTATGTCATAATTAACTCGAATCACACTAGATCTATTATTAAACAGATACCTCACGCAGTAAATCTAAGAATAAATTGGCTATCTTCTTACGAAAGTAAAAAAAAGAAAGAGATAAAGAGATTGGAATGGCTAGAAAGAAAGAAAGAAAAAAAGAAAGAAAGGAAGAAAGAAAGAATAAAAGAAAGAAAGAAAGGTAAAAATCAAGGAAGGAAGGAAGTGCGAAAAGAAAGAAAGAAAGAAAGAAAGAAAGAAAGAAAGAAAGAAAGAAATGTAAAAATCAAGTAACGAAGAAAGAAAGAAAGAAAGAAAGAAAGAAAGAAAAGTAAAAATCAAGAAAGGAAGGAAGGGCTAAAAGAAAGAAAGAAAGAAAGAAAGAAAGAAAGAATAAAAGAAAGAAAGAAAGGTAAAAATCAAGGAAGGAAGGAAGTGCTCAAAGAAAGAAAGAAAGAAAGAAAGAAAGAAAGAAAGAAAGAAAGAAAGAAATCAAGTAACGAAGAAAGAAAGAAAGAAAGAAAGAAAGAAAGAAAGAAAAGTAAAAATCAAGAAAGGAAGGAAGTGCTAGAAGAAAGAAAGAAAGAAAGAAAGAAAAAAAGAAAGAAAGAAAGAAAGAAAGAAAGAAAAGTAAAAATCAAGAAAGGAAGGAAGTGCTAGAAGAAAGAAAGAAAGAAAGAAAGAAAGAAAAAAAGAAAGAAAGAAAGGTAAAAATGAAGGAAGGAATGAAGGAAGGGCTAAAAGAAAGAAAGAAAGAAAGAAAGAAAGAAAGAAAAGTAAAAATCAAGAAAGGAAGGAAGTGCTAAAAGAAAGAAAGAAAGAAAGAAAGAAAGAAAGAAAGAAAGGTAAAAATGAAGGAAGGAAGGAAGGAAGAAAGGAAGGGCTAAAAGAAAGAAAGAAAGAAAGAAAGAGATAGATAGATAGATAGATAGATAGATAGATAGATAGATAGTAAAAGAATGTGAATCTACAATTGTTTCCTAAGGACTATTATTAATTACATGAAACCATATAACTCTGCGCAAACAAATGACTATTATGAAACAGAAATAATAACTTGAAGATACAAAATTATTAGTATTAGATAGGAATACTAGAAATCATGAAAATGTATTCCAATTATTTGTATTTGATTGGAATACCTGATAACATATAAATGGGGAATAGTTTCCAAACTTCAAGGCATAAAATGACCCAAGACAAATCGACATGCCGTTAAAATCAATCATCATATTAATGCTAACACCAACAGTTTTTGAATGTGCAGCGAAACTACTTTTGGGGATCATAAAGCATTTACACATGCCCAAAAGTACTAATATATATATATATATATATATATATATATATATATATATATATATTACAGTTTTATTTATTTCTCTGCATTTGTATTTTCATTCATCAAAAATATATATTTCTTTTTTGTTCTTTTTCTTTTTTGTATTCTTTTATTTGTTTTGTTTATTTTTTTTTTTTTTTTTTGCTTTCTTGTTTTCCCCCTCCCTCCGTTTCTATGCTTTTTCCTCCCCTTCAAACAGATCGCTGGGTTTTAACGTTACACGAATAATTTTTTATGGGGATCTTATGTTATAAATGCAACGAAATCTTTATCAGCTGTGATCAGTGTGCAGAGAGTGGTGTGAAGAAAAAAAAAAAAAACGAGGGATTACAACATTGGGTAAAGACGTCCTTGTTTGGCGACATCAGCAAAAAAAAAAAAAGGAGTTACGATCAGTAGAATTTTAAAGGATGAGGTCACATACATAAGTTACCATGGAAACCGCATTGTCATCAACCATTTTTGCATGAACAGCAGATAGATAGACAGATAGATATGAACAGAATTAGAGAGATACATAGACAATTAGAGTGATAGATAAATTGACAGGTTGGAACAGAAGATAGATAGATAGATAGATTCACAAATTTTGTCGATCAAACACAATATTGTCAACTTGTGAGTATTTACAAACTCCTTTGCACGCACAGGATGTGACACAAGGAATTCAACAGATTTAAATAAAAAGTTATCCTTCTGGTTGCCATACCTAGGTTAAAGAACCCAGTGTGCCCTACTATTTACCCATAGCTGGAGGGAGAATAGTTGGATGTATACTTTTGCTAAGGGTATTACGGGAAATGACAACAGCCTCATCGAGGGTTTGAACTCGAGTCACCGGGTCCATTTACAACGAAGATAACCATAACATCATGAGCGCATAGTCGTCTTGTTAGAAAAAGAATTACATGACGTAATATGAAGGATTGGATGTTGGAATGAGGTCAGCTAAGGATGTAATCATTTCAACTATTTTTCAGTGGTTCACGAGAGGATGTAGTTGCGTACAATTTTATAAATTCTAAATTTTTATTCTTCGGTTTTCAGTTCTTTATAAAACACCAATCTATCTATCTATCTATCTCTTTTCTAGTTAGATCAATCGGTCGGTCTCTCTATCTTATTCTGTCCATATCTATCTATCTATCTATCTATCTCAGTCTGTTCATATCTATCTATCAGTTTACATATCAGTCTACGGCCAAGTCGTCTTGGGCTGCAGAATACACCGACTGCATCTCTGCAGTGGGGTAAGACTCCCTTAACGTGTGTCCAGGATATGACACTAAACAATCTGATAGTGAGGCTTCAGTAATGCTGGAGCTTTGGGGAATGTGGAGTACCCCTTCATTACCATCGCTCCAAAGGTTAACTCTGACCCAGAGTGGTAGCACTTGATAGGGTACTATCTATGAGTCAAATAGAACTGTTTGATTATTTAACTGTATCTAAACAAATGATTGATGTTTAAGGCTGGAGGAAGGCTATATTGGAGTGTGGTATTATTTCAGGCTTTCTTGGTCTGTCTCAAAGTGACGAATTATCTTAGTTTTCTTCGCTTTTCTATACCCAGGGCAGTCTGGTGCAAGGCCATCTCAAAGTATTGTATTATCTCAGGCTTTCTCTGTCTCTCTCAAGGTGTTGTATTTTA
>CAUZXS010006430.1:807584-915084 GCA_963585895.1 Sepioteuthis lessoniana
TAGTTGTGTTACACACACACACACACACACACACACACTCAAACTCACACATATACACACACTATTATTTTGTTAGTAGAGTTAGTAATATTTTGTATGTATCGATGTAAATTTTATTGTTGTAGAATATAAATTTGTTTTTGTTCGTCGCCTTGTTTTAAATGTTCATTTCGTCCGCGCCGTTTTACAACTTTTATTTGTTTCATATCTTCACTCATTTATTTCACTGGCTTCCTTCATTTACTACTTTATCCATGTGCCTATATTATGCTTATATTATGCCCTACTCCACCTTAATTCTAAACTAAAACATTAAACTTGTGGGGAGCATAAGTACTAAACCTTTTTTCTAAAACACCAAACTTAAATATCAAAATTAACATTAAATAGTCAGGGACATAAATAGCATAAACACTTTCAGTCACTACTACAAATCCAACTATGTGAAATGCAATCTGTCTCGTCCAAAATTTGAACTCGTGTTGCCATGTCCATTTCCTACGACGCTAATCATGACATCACGGGCACCTCTACATCTGCTAGTCGGTGTGTGTGTGTGTGGCTTGCATGTGTTTAGGCTTTGTTTAAGGACGGTTTAAATCTATCTATGTGGTTTTTTCTTTTATTTGAAATAACGAGCAGTCAGTATTTCAATTTAAAATAAAAGAATTAACTCCCATGGGGCAACCACTGATATTAAACCTGAAGTCAACCAGAATCCACCAAAACAATCTACGAACCTCACCCCCTCTGCTATATATGTCTGTTGGCTATTTGATTGTTTGGCGTTTATGGCATATCAACCTTTGTGGGTTATTTAACGCCAAATCCATTTTTATGCAAATAGTCAGCTCTATTTCAAACAATTCAGTTTAGTATGAGTACACAGTTTAATTGTAAAAACAGTTCTAATTCAGCTAATTCAGTTTAGTATAAGTACAGATTTTGTTTACTCACAGTTAAATGTCTAAACAATTCTATATTAAACAAACCAGTTTAGTGTAAGTACAGTTTCAATGTCAAAAACAGTTCCATTTCAAACATTTAGTTTAGCATAAGGACGCTGTTTAAATGTAAGTAGAGTTTAATTGTCAAAAACATTTCTATTTCAAACTATTCAGTTTAGGCAAACAGTTCTAATTCAAACAATTCAGTTTAGCATAAGTATGCAGTTTAGTTCTATTTAATCCATAGACAGGGCCTTATCAGGTGCAACCATTCCGGGACAGAGTGGACCTGGGAGCAATGGCAATGAAGGGGTACTCAGTATTCCACAAAGCTCCTGCATCACTGAAACCTCACCATCAGATTGTTTGGTGTCATATCCTGGACACTTGTTGGGGGGGTCTTATCCCTCTGCAGAGAAGCAGTCAGTATATTAAACACTATATATACTCTTATGTGGAGGTGCCCGTGGTGTAATGGTTATCGTCGTAGGAATTGGATACGACGATACGAGTTCAAATCCCGGACGAGAATGATTGCATTTCACATAGCACTAACACCCTTGGGAAAGGTATGAATCCAAGCATTCTCCCTCCAGCTATGGGTAAATAGTAGGACAGATTAGGTTCTTCAGCCTTGGTGAGGCAACTAGTTTAGGAGAAGGAAAAACTCTGAATTCAAACCTGTTAAACTCCGCTTAAAAATTGACTTTGTGTCATATCCTGCCCGAGCGGAGGGGTTGGTAAATATGATATATACTCTTATGTCTGAAGAAGGTATCCTGCAGATATATACAAATACGAAGTAATAATAAAAACAAATATCGAATTAGAAATTATGTACAGACATTTTAACATATATATATATATATATATAGGCAGCATTTTATCTTTCAAAAATGTATGATTGCATAAAACAGAAACTTCGTGTCAGTCTAATCTTTCTTTGATCTTCGTAGGAATCGTGTGACGGGAGAATTGAATGCATTTAGGAAGGCGTCGTATTTTCCCATGTACTTTCGGACCCAATTGGAGCCATCTTCGGGAAAGCGAAAAATCATATGACAAATACAATGAAGTCTTTGACATTTATACAAAGAGTAGAGATAAAAAAAAGTGGGAGGAGAATTTATGGTATAAAGAAATTTTACACGATGAAAGAGGAAGAATTGACTGGAAAAGTCCTTTAAGAATTGTAGAATGTGGCTGCTATATTCGAAGTTGATCATGTTTAAGATCAAACAACTCATCCAAAGACTTGAATAGACCAAAGATAGAATTGGCAGATGCAAAACGTTCGTTGTATTTAATTAAGCATATGCTCCCCCCAGGGGGTAGTTTCAACTATCTAGCGAGGGAATTAACGGTTGCCACTCGCGTAATGCAAGGCTCTTCGAATGAATTGAGCTCTCGGTAGCCGTTAAACGTATATATGTAAACAAAACAAAACTGATACATATACGCTAAAATCCCTTCGCTTACGCTGAGTTTCATCACGGCTATGAGGTGGAATCTCGGGCCGGCGTAAAAGTCAGCCAGGTTTCGATCCCAGCTTCAAGCATCTCGCGTATCTAGCCACACTGAAGAGTTGTGATACAACGAAACAGTCAGTGGATGACTATATACATATATATATATATATACAGACACGGAGAATGAGACTAACCAATAAATTTGATGTTTGTCATCTTGTCATATGATTGAAATTAATATCATGAAAGTCACAATTTAAAACCATATTTGTCCCAAGCACCTTATCTTTCCAATTTTAGCTTGGAGAATCACTTTTAGAGTGATTATGCGAAACAATGAAATATACCGGATATATATGTTGTGTCTTTGTTTTTTCTTCTTTTTTTTTCTTTGTTTTTCGGGGTTTTTTCGTGTTTTTTTTTAACTTTAGCTTTTTGTCTCATTATTTTTCTTGTTTTCAGCACTAGTAGCAAAAAAAAAATGTTTTCAGAAATCAAATCCGTCGTTTAGGGGGATTAACGATCTCCCGTTTGACTGCCTCACTTCATTGTTTTTTTGTTTTGGGTGTTAATTCTTATATAGTACCCTTGAAAAAACTATTGACCCTCTTATCTCGCGGCCATTGGTTAAATAGTACCAGTACTGTTTTTCTGAAAGGATTGAGTGGCCATTAAATAACTCAAGAAGGTTGATATTCCATTAAACAAAGAAACAAAACCAAACCAACATTTTCTATTTTCAAGCATTTTGCTTTGGGTTTTCTATTTTGACGATTGTATATTAAAATCCTGTCCAATTTTCTGATTCTGTCTATGAAAAAGTCGGCTGATAATGATGACGTCATTTATTATGAGTAAAATGGATTAAAGGTTTTTCCTTGGAAACTGTATATAAAATCAGTGACCTGGCCAGTAAACATCTCGAATGTAAATTCAATTGAAAATTTATGGTTGATTTTTTTAATGGACCATGAGAAGGCTCCTTCTACCAAAAAGTGTATATTCCTTTCCATTGGGGAAAGTCGGAACTATTTTGATAAAGATGTTTTAAAAACTTATATTTAACATTTGCATGTAGTGTAGATATTCATAACTTGCATGTTGAGGAGATATCTATTATTTGCATGTTGTGGAGATATCTATTATTTGCATGTTGTGGAGATATCTATTATATGCATGCAGGACACCGCTGGAGAAGTAGGGACGAGCTCATAAGTAATGTACTCCTATAGATCCCTTCACATGGCCGTGCAAAAGCAGAGCGGCCAGCTCGAACCTATATACAGCAGCTCTATGAATATACGGATTGTTGCCCTGGGGACCTACCGGAAGCGATGAACGATAACGAGGGGTGGCGGGAGAGGGTCATGGATATCCGTGCCCATGGCTCGACAAGATGATGATGATGATTATTTGCATGTTGTGGAGATATCTATTATATGCATGTTTTGGAGATATCTATTGTTTGCATGTTGTGGAGATATCTACTATTTGCATGTTGGGGAGATATCTATTATTTGCATGTTGTGGAGATATCTTATTATTTGCATGTTGTGGAGATATCTATTATTTGCATGTTAAGGAAATATCTATTATTTGCATGTTAGGGAGATATCTATTATTTGCATGTTGTCGAGATATCTATTATTTGCATGTTGTGGAGATATCTATTATTTGCATGTTGAGGAGATATCTATTATTTGCATGTTGTGGGAGATATCTATTATTTGCATGTTGAGGAGATATCTATTGTTTGCATGTTGTGGAGATATCTATTATTTGCAAGTTGTGGAGATATCTATTATATGCATGCAGGACACCGCTGGAGAAGTAGGGACGAGCTCATAAGTAATGTACTCCTATAGATCCCTTCACATGGCCGGCCAGCTCGAACCTATATACAGCAGCTCTATGAATATACGGATTGTTGCCCTGGGGACCTACCGGAAGCGATGAACGATAACGAGGAGTGGCGGAAGAGGGTCATAGATATCCGTGCTGATGGCTCGACAAGATGATGATGATTATTATTTGCATGTTGTGGAGATGTCTATTATTTACATATAGTTTTCATATCCGTTACTTGTATGTAGTGTAGATATCTATTATTTGTATGTTGTGTCTATATCTATAATTTATACGTACTGTAGATATTTTAAAAATATTTTAAACATTAGGTGTCGGTGATTTTAGATAAGAGTTTCAGGTCATTTGAAAACTTGGCTTTTGTTGAACATGTAAGTCAATTGATCGAATTGTTCTAGAAAATAGGTGATAGATTATAACTTTACTTTAGTCAGAGAGAACGGTTATCTAATGTCCATCTGGCACCCATCATGCATCCAGTTAATCATATGAGAAGTCGTCGAGAAATAAAGTTGAAAGTTGCCAGAAAGGTATGGTCCTGTAATTCGTCTCGGTAAAATAGCATGCGTGAGTAGGCGAGACATGACGAGGGAAGACGACACAACGTGACGACACAAGATAACGACGAGAAGAGACACAGCCGGTGACTGAAGTCAACAAGAAAAGAGCTGTGCGATGGACGATCGACGATATCAAGAAGAAAGAATTTGACAAAGAATATTGCTTTAAATTAGCGAAATCCAGAATATTTCGCTATTAAATTTTTAAATGAATGTTTTGTGACTTATCATTTATTGGCTTATCTATGTATAAATAGGAAACCAAGAAGGACATCCTCGAAGTGTGGTAATCCCCTAATTTTTACAACGGGTAGTAAATAGTTTCAGGTTGAAATCAGGAACATATTGAGAAATCGTGGAAAAATGACTAATTTTCAAAACCACTGGATGCGAAATACAACTGAGGAAAACCAAAATATTAACTTCCAAACAATACAGATTTTGGAAAAAGTAACCCAATAATTATTCAAAAAGTAATGCGATAATTATTCAAAAAGTAACCCGATAAGTTTTTTAAAAAAGTTACCCGATTAAGATTTTTTTAAAAAAGTAATCCGATAATTATTTAAAAAAAAATTAAGTGAAGTTGGTGACCAGAAGGATCCCTTTTCGATAGCTACTACACCAAGGTGTAGGGGAGGGCGCTACTCTTTTCCCGAGATTGCTCCATTTACCCTTTATCTGTACCTTATAATACAGAGTGTTAAGCAAGGAGGCATCAAGTACCATTTTTTGAGTCTTTGGTATGACTCGACCTAGGATTGAACCCAGGTCTCCCGGTCCATTGGCGAACACTCTAACCATCATGCCAATGTCTAGTTTAATGATTCTTAAAAAAGTAACCCGATATAGATTTTTTTTTAAATTAACCCGATAATAATTTTTTAAAAATTTTTTGAATAATTATCGATTTAATTTTTTTAAAAAGTAACCCGATAAGGATTTTTAAAAAGTAACCTGATAATGATTTTAAAAGCAACTCGATAATAAAAAGTAACCAGATATTAAAAAGTAACCTGATATTAAAAAGTAACTCTTCAATGATGAAATCTAATCGGATAGGGATAAAAAAAAAAGCAACCTTAGAATGATAAGAAAAAGTAGCCGAATAATGATTTAAAAAGTAACCCGATAATTATTTAAAAACTAAACTGATAATCATCAAAAAATTAACCCGATAATGACTTCGAAATTGTAAACCGATAATAATTTATGAAGTAATCCGATAATCATGAAAAAGTAACACGAAAATGATAAAATTGATTCAGTTCGAGATTGTGAATATTACAGAAACACAAAAGACAAATCACTAATTCTAAAAAAAAAAAAAAGCTGAATATTATGCACACCTGAAGAAGACCGAAGAATATTACAGCTGAAACGTCGGATAAAAAACGAAAAATTTTCGAAGGAAGGTTTTGATCGTATTATGTTGTAACGGTTATCGTCCTCAGAAACGGACTCGGTTGTACGAGTTCAAATCCTGAACGATGCAGTTTGCATTTCACACAGTGTTCACTAATACTCATGGGCAAAGCATGAATCCAATAATTCTCTCTCAATCTGCTTGTAAACAGTAGGGAATACTGTGCTCTTTAAACAAGTCTAAGAGGAAGGAAACTTAATTCAAACCACCTATAATCCTGAAAAGAAAAAGGGTCAAGTCCAAACACCAAAGAAGGCCGAAGAATGTAAACACCAAAAAGGGGGGGGCAATAATGCTGAAGACGTTAAGTCAAAAAATATTAAAAATAATAATCCTAAGTAAATAATTATTGATTGATTTATTGATCGATTTTAAAAGCATATCAACTCGTTTAGGGTTATTTTAGTCTTATGCAAAATCTCCAAGAAAACAGCCGTTATATAAGTCACCAATCTGTCCACCAAAAAGCATTAAAGACAGACTAAAAAAAAACTTGTCTCCCACAAAACCTGAACAACTTAAACAAAAAAGCTCACATTAGCCAAGATGGGAAAATACAGATGAACACCAAAGTGAACAATGAAAGACATGAAAGCACATTCAAAAGGCGCTCAAGAACAAAGTCGCTTTTAAGAATCAATAAACAGTGCAATGCCCAGGAATCGACAAAATCCCTAAAAAAAACCTATAGTATAGAAAGTATGGCTAGTGACACAGACTGCGTAGTTGCCAGCCTTCATTTTGAAGAAATATTAAATAACTACAATACTTAAAATCATTTTAAGTGTGGGCAAACGTATAAGCTCATTCACCTTTGTAAATGTTAATATCTATTTAAATGTGTAGAAACAAATGACTGATGTTAAATTGTTACTATTACATGGAAACTCTCGTAACCATTTAACTGTGTGCAAAAAAACAAATGATTCGTATTAGATAGAAATACTTGAAATCATTTAACTGTGAAGAAAAGTGAGGCCAGATTTATACAAAAATGTTATTAGAAAAATGTTCACGCGCCACGTGTATTCAATTAATATTTACTTGTATTGCTATGTTTAAGTAAGAATTCAATAAAACATTAGTCATTTGTTTACACACAGTTAAATGATCAAACAGTTCTACGTCTTCAGTATTATTGTCCCGCAACTTCCGTTCGTTGCATTCTTTCGCCTTCTTTGGTCTTTGGAATTAGCTATTTTTCTTTTCAGAGAAAGCCAGGCAGGGCCCATCCCTCTCCAAGACTACAAGTGGTTTGAATTAACAATTCAATTTTGCATAAGTCATTTGTTGCACTCAGTTTAATTGTCAAATATTTCTATATGACCCATAGATAGGACCCTCACAGGTTCTACCACACCGGACAAGAGTAGACCTGGGAGTAATCATATTTACCAACCCCTCCGCTCGGGCAGGATATCATATTTACCCAACCCCTCCGCCCGGGCAGGATATGACACAAGGTCAATTTTTAAAGCAGAGTTTAACAGGTTTGAATTCAGAGTTTTCCTTCTCCTAGACTAGTTGCCTCACCAAGGCTGAAGAACCTAGTCTGCCCTATTATTTACCCATAGCTGGAGGGAGAATAATTGGATTCATACCTTTCCCAAGGGTATTAGTGCTATGTGAAATGCAATCAGTCCAGGATTTGAACTCGAGTCGCCGTGTCCAATTCCTGCGACGATAACCATTACACCACGGGCACCTCTAAAATTATTATTATTCTGGGAGTAATGGCAGTGAAGAGGTACTCTGCATTCCCCTAAGCTAGAGCATTACTGGAACCTCACCATCAAATTGTTTAATGTCATAACCGGGAAACTCGTTGGAGGTAGGGGTCTTATCCCACTGTAGAGATGCAGACGGTGTATTCAACAGCCACAGCCAGCTGGCCTCTTATTCTAAGAGCTTAAATAATCGAGTCTATTATACGTTCGTATTTAAGATTTGAAATTTTTCTCAATGCTTTTTTATGTTGTGATATCAAGTATTCCTCTCAAATACAAATAATTTGAAAACAGTTATATAGTTTTAAGTAATTAATAATAAAAGTATTTGGAAAAAAATTATAACATCAAATAATTATTATTAATACAAATAATTTACAGTTATATAACATCAAATATTTCATCTTTTTAAATATATCTATTCGAGCCATAAATGGGATCCTAACATGTACAATCACTACGGTTCATAGTGGACCTGGGAGTAATAGTAATGAAGGGATACTTTACATTCCACAGATCTCGAGAACTGGAGCCTCGTTATTTGATGCAGTTAAATGTTATTCCTTGGACACCACTTTTTGAAGAAGAGGGGTATTGCCCCTCAGCAGGAGATTGAGTAAGCGTATTCTGAGCCCCGATGACTGGAAAAATCAGTTTTGCGTTGCTTTCAAATGTTTTCGTTGAAATCGTCTGCATATTTAGCCTTTTGAACCAATGGCCGGCTATCGTGAGAAAAGAGACGAGGACCCTGGTATCTCCCAAAACAAAGTTAGAATGATAATCTGCTATGTCGTGTTAAGCGAATAAACTATTAGTCACTTTCACGAAATCGGTTCATCCATCTTTTTTTTTTCTAGGTTCTTTTAATATCGTGTCACTGTTTAAATTGTTTTTTTAATCATTTCTTTTTTTGTTTTGTTGACTTTTTTCTTTCTTATTCCCACTTCGAGCTCCGATTATCGTTTCGGCAGTGAATGACCCAAGCCAAAGAATTGGTTGCAGTCCTTCGTGATAGATTATAAAATCGATAAAGTTTGTTGGCGATTTTAAATGAAATAAGAGGATCGGATTGTTTTTTTTATTTTGATGAAAAAGAAAATATAAGAAAAAGAGTTTGGAAAGGTAAGAATATTTGAAACTGAACGCCATGGTATGAAAAAGGAATTAAGGTAAGAAGAAACAGTGAAAGAAAAATGGTGCGCGAACCAGAAAGAAAGAAAGAGAAGCCAGAGAAAAGCTAGCATCAAAGACAAAAAGAATAGAGAATGCTTATATAAAAGAAAATTCATGATAAGAAAGAAAAACAAAGGATGCCTGTACAAAATAAAGCAGTTCAGAATGAAAGAAAGAGGAAGCTAACATAAAAGAAAGAAAGAAAAAGAAGGAAAGAAAGAAACCGGAGAGAGCTAGCATAAAAGAAAGAAAGAAAGAAGCCGGAGAAAGTTAGCATAAAAGAAAGAAAGAAAGAAGCCGGAGAGAATTAGCATAAAAGAAAGAAAGAAAGAAAGAAAGAAAGAAAGAAAGAAACCAGGGAGAGCTAGCATATAAAAAAGAAAGAAATAAAGAAAGAGGGAGAGCAAGCATATAAGAAAGAAACAAAGAAAGTGGAGAGAGATATCATATCAGAAAGAAAGAAACAAAGAAAGAAAGAAAGAAAGAAAGAAAGAAAGAAGCCGGAGAGAGCAAGCATATAAGAAAGAAAGAAAGAGAGATAGAAACCAGGGAGAGCTAGCATATAAAAAAGAAAGAAAGAAAGAAAGAAGGAGAGCAAGCATATAAGAAAGAAACAAAGAAAGCGGAGAGAGATATCATATCAGAAAGAAAGAAACAAAGAAAGAAAGAAAGAAAGAAGCCGGAGAGAGCCAGCATATAAGAAAGAAAGAAAGAAAGAAAGAAAGAAAGAAAGAAAGAAAGAGAGAAAACAGGGAGACCTAGCATATAACAAAGAAACAAAGAAACCGGAGAGAGCTAGCATATAAGAAAGAAAGAAAGAAAGAAAGAAAGAAAGAAAGAAAGAGAGAAAGAAGCCGCAGAGAGCCAGCATATAAGAAAGAAAGAAAGAAAGAAACCAAGGAGAGATAGCATATAAGAAAGAAAGAAAGAAGCTGGAGAGAGATAGCAAATAAAAAAAGGAAGAAAGAAAGAAACCAGGGAGAGCTAGCGTAAAAGAAAGAAAGAAAGAAAGAAAGAAAGAAAGAAAGAAAGAAAGAAACCAGGGAGAGCTAGCATATAACAAAGAAACAAAGAAAGAAAGAAGCCGGAGAGAACTAGCATAAAAGAAAGAAAGAAAGAAAGAAAGAAAGAAAGAAACTAGGGAGAGCTAGCATTTAAGAAAGAAAGAAAGAAAGAAGGAAAGAAAGAAAGAAAGAATTCGGAGAGAGCTAGCATATAAGAAAGAAACAGACAAACAAACAAACCAGAGAGAGCTAGCATATAAGAAAGAAAGAAAGAAAGAAAGAAAGAAAGAAAGAAAGAAAGAAATCGAAGAGAGCTAGCATAAAAGAAAGAAAGAAACCAGGGAGAGCTAGCAGATGAGAAAGAAAGAAAGAAAGAAAGAAAGAAAATTCAACCACAAAAGAATGAAGTTCAATAAAAAAAAAAGTAGGAAAAAAAGAAACAAAATAAGCCTAACGTAAGAAATGAAAAGATCAATGGAGAAATTGAAAAAAAAAAGAGAGAGAATAAATAGAAAATGAAATGTCAAACTTTCTGGGAAGTGGGAAAAAAAGATCCTCAAAAAAAAAAAAAAAAAAATGGACAATTTTCTGAATGACCGAAAAAGAAAAAGAAAAAAGCAGCAACAACAGCAAAAAGAGGAAAAGGAAGAGGAAGAACTGAAGAGGAAGAATAGAAGCCGAAACGACAATGACGTCGATCGACTCAATTGAAATAACAGAAGACAAAAAAATAAATAAATAAATTAATAAAAATAAAAAATAAAAAAAACAACTCGAACCAAATGAGACACAAATTCTCCAAATGGTAGAGCAAAACGATAGCAAAAAACAAAAACAAAAAAAAAATTGGTAAATGAGTTAAATTTACCTAATTTTTTTCTTCTTTTTTTTTCTTTTTCAATTTTAATTTTCTTTCTTTCGACGCTGACTGTTTTTCGTTGGGTTCTTAGACGTTCTAAACGCCCCCCCACCAAGATTCGTCTGCTTTGTCACTCGGTGTCCTATCTTCACCACACATAAAGAACACGGACTGTTTTTACGAAGTTTCGACAATGTCTTCGTCTTTGCCTCCCCCTCCCCCTACATACACACCCTTTTTTCTTTTTTTTTCTTTTTTTTTCTTTTTCTTTTCTTTTATTAATTTCTTTGTTCCATCCAAATAAGAAACAGCTTTATTTATGGATTCTCGCGAACGTTTCTTATTCTAATACTTCCCACAAATGCCCTTTAACATCTCTCTCTCTCTCTCACACACACACACACACACATACACAATCATACACACTGTCTTTCTTTCCCTCACTCTACACAAACTATCTCTTCGTCTCTTTCATGCACAAGCTCTCCCTCTCTCTCCCTCACTCTCACTGTTACTCTTTCATTCACAAACTCTCACTCCTTCCTTCTTTCTCTCATACACAAACTTTCTCTCCCACTCTCTCTCTCATACACAAACTCTCTCCCTCTCTCCCCCTCTCTCTCTCTCTCTCTCGTACACACAAAATCTCCTTCCTCCCTCTCTCTCTTTCATACGCAAACTCTCTCTCTCTCCCTCACTCTCACTGCTACTCTTTCATCCACAAACCCTCTCTCTCTCTCTCTCTCTCTCTCTCTCACACACACACACACACAAGTTCCTCTCCTCTCCATTATCCTGTTATTCTTTTCTTTTTAATGGCACTCTTCTGTTTTAAACATTTCATCAGTATTTGATGTGTGCAATAGTTTCCAGCGCCATCATTTTCTTTGAGACTGTATATAGAGTAGAACATCGTTAAAAATGCTGGAAAATTTTGCACATACTTGATACCTTATTTCTTTTCTAGTGACTACTTTTTCTCCTCCTTTTCCTCCTTCTCCTTCCTTGCAAGTTCTCCACCCAAACGTTAGCTGATGGTCTCTCACTGGAATCTGAGTGACAACAAGTCTACTCTAGTCTGCAGGACTCTCCTCAGTATTATAGCCGACCTTAGCAATGCTGTGGTCCGGATAGTCTCGATTGTTCCTCTGATTTTCAATTCCTCCAGCGATTTTTCAAGCCCTTGAAGTCTTTTCCCGAGAGCACTAACTACTGTTGGTTACCCTCAAGTTCCACAGTTTTCCGGCAAGATCCGAGTATTGATCAATCTTTCCGTTCTCTTTCATTTTTCAATCTGTAGTCCGCTGAAACAGCAGAACCCACCAGACGCTAAGTTCCTTTTCTTAATGAACACTCGGTCAGGAATTCTGGCCTGGACTGAGTGATCCGTAGGTATCTCAAACGTTCTTGGGAATTATAGGGCCTTATTTTTTTTAGGAAAGGTTTTTTATTAATATTTTTTACTTAAGAGTTTTTCACATCAGTGTTAGCAGATGGTTTTTCGCTGGAGTTTGAGTGACAGCAAATCTCCTCATGTTTCCAGGACTCTTCTCACTATTCTGGCCGTCCTTAATACAGTAGTAATTTGGATGGTCTCCACTCGTCCTCTAATTTCCAAGTCCTCCAGTTCCTTTAATAATATTTCGCTGACTTCTTATTAAAAGTTTTGCTCGTTTAAAAATTGTTACCAACAAACTATTCATTTACAAATCATATACGGGGTGGATTCAATAGATTTCCAGACTTTTTTTGTACAGGCATTTAAAATTGTCATCGACTCTGGAAAATTCAGTATGTTATTGCTATACATCTTATGAGATGACTGGCTAATTTTTATGATTTCAGGTTCAAATGAACACCTACAGCAGCAATTGGAATACACCCTACTGAAGCCTGATTGTCAAAGCTGGTGAATTTCAAAAATGCAATCTGAACGTGAGGACACTTTAGAAGAACGATATTCAATAAAATTGTGCTTTAAACTTGGAAAAAATGATGCCACAGAAATGTATGGAATGCTTCAGACTGCTTTTCGACCATCTTGCATGAATCGAGCATCAGTTTTTGAGTGGCATAAGAGATTCAAGGAAGCCAGGGAGTCCGTGAGGGATGATGAGAGGTGGGAGAGGAGTAAAGACGTCAATACACCAGAGTTGATTGGCCAAAGGGTTAGAGTTAGGGTTACTATGTTGAAGTTTTAAGGGAGTTCAGGAAGAGATTTCTTCGGAAGAAGCCAGCACTCTTCAAATCAGATCAGTGGCATTTCCACCAGGGCAATGCACCAGTACACAACTCCATCCTTGTCACAGACTATTTGACTAAGATGAGCATCAAGACAGTTTCTCACCCTCCATGTAGTCCAGACCCTGCTCCCTGTGACTTTTGCTTATTCCCAAACCTCAGAGGCTGTCGTTATGAGACAATTGGGGAGATGAAAGAGGCTGTGACGAAGGTCATTGACACGCTCACACAAGAGGACTTTCATGGGGCCTTCCACAAGTTGTTGGAACGGTACAACAAGTGCGTTGCAGCCGGAGGAGATTACTTCGAAGGGGACTAGAGTTTCATGTGTGTACTATCAATAAAAATGCCCATACTAAAAAAGTCTGGAAACCTATCTAATGATCCTCGTATGTTCGAGATTATAAAAGATTTGTTCTCAAACTGTAAAACGATGTTGCCTTTCTTTGAAAAGAAAAAAAAAGATTCCATCACATAACGTAATCAATTTGAATATATTTCCGTACGTTTCTCGTCTTCGCAAAACCAAACATTTTGTCCTGCTGAAGACTTCGGACTTGCATGAGAAAAGATGTTTCAATTTTCGTTTTTTTTTTTTTTTAATTTTGTTCTCGTTCTTAAAATAATCTTCCATAAAACGTTTTTGTGTGCAGGCAAATTTTGAATGTGAAAGGCGTTGGCAGAAATGAAATAAAAGAATAATTATAAATATATCGCCAACTACACTAAGTAACACATCACTCAATAAGTCCCGGGCCTGACATATAATGGCGCCACTAATTTTTAAAAGATTATGATTTTTATAAAGTACTGACCTTCAGATGACCCGTGTCAAAATTTAAGCCCAATTGAATAATTAGTTTACAAATTACAGTTATTTAAGAGAAGCTAATGAGTAGAGTATTTGCCAATGGTCTGAGAGAGTAAATTTCACATTGTTTGCACTTTTAAGCAACCAGAAATTTGATGTCAGACCTTTGTTCAAACCTACAGCACCCTGTTTGATCTGCCACCGTTTTGAATTGCATCAAAAGAAATATTTTTTGTCAATCAACAATAACTTTTGTGATAAATGAATTTCAAACAATACAGAGGGAAAAAATTCTTCATTAAATGCATTTTTCTTTTTTCAAAAAATTCATCTTATTTATTGAATGACTCTCGCATTTCCTTGGGTTGCATATCGCAATAATTCAGTAAGTAGAGTGTCTTGGATATGACACTAAACAATCTGATGGTAGGGCTCCAGTAATTCTACAGCTTTGGGTAATACGAAGGTGACTGACTCGGAGTGGCAGCACCTGAAAGAGTCCTATCTATGAGTCAAAAAATGTTTTACATTCAAGCTGTGTGCAAACTAGACTTATGAATTGTTAGAAATAGAACTGTTGGATCATTTAACTGTATGTAAACAAATGACTGATGTTTAATTGAATTGTTAGTGATACATAACAATACTTGGAACTATTTCACCTTGACTTATGCTAAATTGAATTGTTAGAAGTAGAACTATTTGATCATTTAACAGTGTGTAACCAAATAACTGATGTTTGCTTGAATTGTCAATGATATATAGTAATATTTAGAACTATTTGATTTTGTCTTAGGTTTCCGAATCATATCTACCTAATACATATATATATATATATATATAAACTAGATCAGCATTAAATAACCTACAATGGTTGATATGTAGAAAAGTGGATAACTATGTAATCCAAGTGGAAGGAGAGATTTATTGAGAAGTCGACACTACAGCGTTTTGGTTCTACTGAACGATCATCAGGACCATGAGGGGTGATATTAGTGATGGATGTTTAAAAATGCAAAATACAAAAACCTAGAGGAAAATTTGTATAATAAGAAAAAGTTGGCCGTTTAATTGGTGAATCAGCGTTTATTGTTTTAAATTACGTCATTTGACTTATTATGGTTGATAGGCCATAAAACCAAGCCAAATTAGTAGAGCTGACGACGGTAGAAATAGTGTTAAAAAGATAGGTCGATGATTCAAATTTGTCCGGCGAAAACTTTTTTTCTAAATAACTATAACGAAAATGGAGGTGCCCATGGTGTAATGGTTATCGTCGTAGAGAATAGACACGACGAAACGAGTTCAAATCCTGGCCGAGACTGATTGCATTTCACATAGCACTAATACCCTTGGGAAAGGTATGAATCTAATTATTCTCCCTCCAGCTATGGGTAAATAGTAGGGCAGACTAGGTTCTTCAGCCTTGGTGAGGCAACTAGTCTAGGAGAAGAAAAACTGTGAATTCAAACCTGTTAAACTCCGCTTAAATATTGACCTTGTGTCATATCCTGCCCGAGCGGAGGGGTTGGGTAAATATGAAAAGCATCTAAGGGCAAACCGAGTCTATCTTATAAAATAACCGTTGATATCAGGGAAAACCGATGTAATACAAGGCTGAATGAAATGGGCGCCTCAGGTGGTGCAATGGTTAGCAAACTAGATTAGCAAACATTCACGAGTGAGTTCAAGTCTCATTGAACGCTCCATTTCTACCAGATATTTGTCTTGCCGGCCACTTGGTTTGAACTTGACACAAGGTCATTTTATTGCAGGGGTTAGGGGGAATGGGAGGTTGCATACGAGCCAAGTCTTGTGTTCTTCTGGACAATGCCGGTCATAAGATCACAAGATGCAATGGGAACTACGCTAGCCTTTGCCAAGTCTCACGGCACGTTTGCCAGATGACCTTGCTGGACATAGATTCACTAGACCCGATCTTTCTTTCACTCGAAGATGGCCCGGCCAGAGCCGTAAGCTAATCGACCAAATACGATTTGTACCAACTTCTGCTATATCTAGGGAAAGGGTTTTATACTTGACAACTAACACTGGACTGAAATCATCAGCATCATCATCATGTCGTGCCGCCAGCACGGATATCCCTGACCTTCTCTCGCCACTTCTCCCTATCATTCATCGCCTCCGGCAGGTCTTCAGGGTTACATCCTGTGTCCTCACATAGTTGCTGTATGCAAGTTCGAGCTGGTCGTCCTGCTTTTGCACGGCCATATGTGGGGGTCCATAGGAGTACATCACTTATGAGCTCGTCCTTGCTTCTCCAGCAGTGTCCCGCGTGTCTGGTTCGTCTAACTTGTATAGTCTTCGTGATGGGGGCAAGTGTCCGTATCGTTGGTGTCTCGTGGGGGCGTTGTCGCCAGGACTTGTTCAATACTGCTCTCAACATTCTTGTGTAATTTCCGTCTAGTTTCTTCTCCAGCCGTTTAGTTAGCGTCCATGTAGTGCCTCCATATAACAGTATCGATACAACCGCTGCCTGGAAGAAACTGCGTTTCCTTTTATCGGTTAGGTCTGATTTCCATATGATCGAGAGCCTATCGATAGCCGTCCATGCCTTCGTCAGTCGTGTGTCGATGTCTTTTTCGGTTGATGAGACGCTACTTCCTAGGTAGGTGAATTTTTCTACTAGTTTCAGAGAGGCTCCGTCTAGTGTGGCAATGTTGCCCGTTTGGTTGTAACACATATATTCAGTTTTTGTGTGCATTGACATGGAGGCCAATGCCAGCTGCGGCTCGTTCCAAACTATGCAGTAGTGTCTTTGCTTGATTAGGCGTATTCGCCAGTAACGCCAAGTCATCAGCGTAGTCGGCGTCCGTGATTGTTTTTGCGGGCTATCTTTTGCGTGTCAAATTCATTGTAAAACATAGAAACGGTCCAAAGTAACTGGATAGAATGAATCTAGCGATAAATCCGTTTATAGAGTGGAGGACGATGAAAATAATCACTTGAAACCTTTAAGTTGCTGATTCAAATTGGTCACGCGACGACACTTTACCGAATGAAAAGTATAACAAATTTAAATAAACTGTTCTATGTATCTGTAGACGAAGAATTTCTCTTTAACTTACTTGAGAGAAAGAATCGGTTTAAATCCATCTCACAAAAAGACTTTTCCAAATGAAATATGAGGGGTGTCCTCGTAATGTAATGGTTAAAGCGCTGGACCGTGGAATACCCTTGGGAAAGGCATGAACCCCCTTATCCTCCCAGCTATGGGTTAAATAGTACCATTACTGTTCTTCTAGGAGAATGGCTTTAGCATTAAATAACCTAAAAACAAAGAAACCAACCAACCAAATGAAATAAATTACAAAAACGTTTCATTTGGACGACTATAATAAGAATCCTTATTTACCAACCCCTCCGCTCGGGCAGAATATGACACAAGGTCAATTATTAAGCGGAATTTAACAGGTGTGAATTCAGAGTTTTCCTTCTCCTAGACTAGTTTCCTCACCAAGGCTGAAGAACCCAGTCTGCCCTACTATTTACCCATAGCTCGAGGGAGAATAATTAGATTCATACCTTTCCTAAGGGTATTAGTGTAATGTGAAATGCAATTGGTCTCGGCCAGGATCTGAACTCCTGTCGTCCTGTCCATTTCCAACGACGATAACCATTACACCACGGGCACCTCCGCATTGCACCACGGGCACCTTAACTATAATAAGAATCATCTGTTATCCTTAGGTCGGTGGTTCAAATTCGTCGGGAAAGAACTTTCATTTTTCAAATAAACTGAATAGCAAAAAATATAACTGCTCTATGTTGAAATGACTCACCTATTTCGGAATAGCCTAGTTAGCAAAGCAGACAACAATACTACAATTATATAATTGCGGAAGGATTTTTTTTTATATTATCATTTTTCGTTTGTTATATCTTAACATTCGGTTTGGTTCGGCTTACAACCGTTCGGCTATTAATGCAGGTGTTCACGCTCGCGCGCGGAGGATGTGACAATCGCAAATGTCATAATAAAAAAAACAGATAGGAAAAAAGACTGGGGTGTGAATGACATCATGCCCGGAAGCAATGGGCTGGGATTCTTGGTGGTTTTGAAAAAAAAAGCAGTTTGTTGAGATCTAACTCTGGGCGAGGGCAGTTGAGATTCGGGCCTGGGCGAGGCCAGTCCAGTTGTGGTCTACGGGATGCACCGCGCGTTTGTTTGGTCAGTTAGTTGAGATTTTGACTCTGGGCCGAGAGTTCAGCTGGGGAGTTGACTGTGGGAGATGTAGGAACAGTCAGAATAGTAAAAATTGTGTCTCTCTCTCTCCTCATGTCGAAAAACTAAAAGTCAAAAAAAGTTAATAAACTTTTCGTACCTGAACTACCGAGAGTCGTCAGTGTTTTGCAGGATTTCCCCTGCATCAGAATATTCTTTACATATTCATATCATGAATATATTACACTACGATATACTCGAAATTCTTAGGTCAATGTTTCGCATCCGTCCAGCGAGAAATCTTTCACAAAAGACTAACAAAAACATATACACAGTTTTAATTACCTCTGCAGGAAAATTCTCACAATAACTCAATCTGTACATCAAAAAACGAATCAGTTAAAATTTTTAGGTCAACGGTTCAAATCCGTCTTGCGTGAGAGGTTTTCCAAATGAAAATAACTAATATTTGATAAATGTTAGAATTATCAGGCATTTTCCTATGGCTCAATTGAGAGAGCAGCGGACTGGTGAGGGAATCAACTGAAATCTTGAGTCTATGGTTCAAATCCGTCCCGCGAGAGTTGTTTCTTTCTACTAGTAACTAGTATTTAAAAACTTAAAAGGAGGAGGTATTTTGCACATCGTGATGGTTCAGTTGGTAGAACGGAGGACTGTAGTAAAAAAAAAAATCAACTGATATCTTTAGGTCTATGGTTCAAATCCATCTTGCGAGAAACGTTTGTCTTAGGAAAATAATAACGTTTGAAGTGTTACAACAATGAGACGTTCTTCATCTTGCGATAATTCAATTGGAAGGTTTGTATGAAAAATTATCTGAAATCTTTAGGTCAGGTTTTAGTCAAATCTGTCTCGCGAGAAACGTTTTTCAAAGAAAAAAATTAGTGAGGTTTAAAAACTGCAAGAATCTGCAAACCCTCTGTATTTCGCAATAGCTCACTTGTTGGAGCGAACCACTGTTGTAAGTATTAACTTAAATTCTTAGATCAATGGTTCAAATCTGTCTCGCGAGAAACGTTTTCCAAAGAAAAAAATTACTGATGTTTGAACACTGTTAGAATTTGCAAGTCGTTCTGTTTCTCGAGATAGCTCATTTGTTTGAGCGAAGTGCTGTCGTAAGAATTAACTTAAATCCTTTGGGGGATTATTCAATTCCGTCTTAGGAGAAAAATTTTCCAAAAGAAAATAATGATTTTTGAAAACGGTTAGAATTAGCAGATAGCTCAGTTAGTTGAGCGGAGAACTGATGAGAGAATGAACTTAAATCCTAAGGTCGATGGTTCAAATTCGTCTCGCGTGGTTACTTTTCCAAATGAAAATAAGAACAGTTGTTTAAAAACGATTAGAATTATCAGGTGCCCTGTATCTCGCAAGCGCTCCGTTTTGGAACGGAAAACTGTTGTAAAAATCATATGAAATCCTTCGGTCGATGGTTCAAATCTGTCTCGCGAGAAATGTTTTCCAAATGAAAATTATAACTGACGTTTGAAAACGGTTAGAATAATAAAACGCCCAGAATCTCACGCTAGCTCAGTTTACAGAGCGGAGGTCGGAATTTACCGAAGTCAATATGTCGAGGGTTCAGATCCGTCTAGTGCGAAACGTTTTCCAAATTAAAATAATACCTGATATTCGAAAACTATTTGAATTATCCGGCGTTCAGAATTTCGTGATAGCTCAATGGGTAGAGCAAACCACTGTAACAAGAAACAATCGGTGGTGGGGTTGCTTTTCGAAATGAAAAAAATAACTAATATTTGAAAATTGTTAGAATTATCAGACGTTCAAAATATCACGATAGCTCAGTTGATAGATCAGAAAACTGATATCCCAAGGTAGATGGTTCAAATGTTTCGTTTGAAACGTTTTGCGAATAAATATAACAAATAGTTGAAAACTGTTAGAATTATTCGGTGTTTTCCAGCTCGCGGTAATTCCGCTAGTAAAGCGATGGACTGTAGTAGGAGCCAAATATAATCCTTCGGTCATTGGTCCAGAACTCTCTCACGAGAAAATTTTTTCAAAGGAAATGAATAGTAAAATCGTATGACATTTTCTGAGCATTTTTATACCGTGATTATCGTCAGAGCTCTGTTGCTACTTTGCCCGGTCGGCTGGAGCTGTAGAATACACCGTCTGCTTCTCTGCAGAGGGGTAAGACGAATGTCGTGGATATGACGCTCGATAATCTGATGGTAAGTAAAGCTGGAAGTTTAGTGAATGCGGAGTAATCCTTCATTGCCATCACTCCCAGGTCTACTCTGTCCCAGAGTGGTAGAACCTAATAAGGGTCCTATCTATGAGTTGAATAGAACTAAACGGTGGTTTGAGTTTACTGTTTTTTGGCATTTAATCTGCGTATTTATGCTAAACTGAATTGTTTAGAATGGAACTGTTTTGACATTGAAACTGCGTACTTATGCTAAATTGAATTGCTCAGAATAGAAGTGTTTTGACCTCTAAACTGTGTACTCTTGCTAAACTGAGTTATCTGAAATAAAACTGTTTTGACTTTAACTCTGTGTATTGCCCAGTCGGCTGGGGCTGTAGAATACACCGACTGAACCTCTGGAAAAGGGTAAGACCCCCCCCCCGAACGAGTGTCCTGGATATGACACTAATCAATATGATGGTGAGGTTTCAGTGATGCTAGGGCTTTGGGGAATGCGGACCACCCCTTCATTGCCATTGCTCCCAGGTCCACACTGGCCCGGAATGGTAGAACCTAATAGGGCCAATCTATGGGTTAGATAGAACTAAACTGCATACTTATGCTAAACTGAATTGTTTTAATTAGAACTATTTGACTAAACTGAATAGCTTGAAATAGAAATGTTTTTTGACAATTAAGCTGTGTATTTACATTTAAACTGCGTACTTATGAATTGTTTGAAATGGAACTGTTTTTGACTTTGAAACTGTACTTATGCTAAACTGAATTGTTTAATATAGAACTGTTTTGACATTTAACTGTGTGTAAACAAAATCTATACTTATACTAAACTAAATTGGCTGAATTAGAATTGTTTGACTTAACTGAATAGCTTGAAATAGAAATGTTTTTGACAATTAAACTGTGTACTCATGTTAAACTGAATTGTTTGAAATAGAAGTGAATATTTGTATAAAAATGGATTTGGCATTAAATAACCAACAAAGGTTGATATGCCAACCAGCCAACTAACCAACCATCTGTTGGTACTGTCTAGTAAGAATGAATTTCGATACTTAGATCGATTATTCAAATACTGTTGTATAGGCATATGCTACAACTATACACATATACATGCAGAATACATATTGACGCAATGAATAACGCAATGAAGACGAGCGACACTTTGTTTAGAAAAATATATACCTCTCACTTTATTGAAAGGGTTAGAAAAGGGTTACTCAAGGTTTTACAGTGAGAGGGAGTTGGAGACCGAACCGAACTGCAGTATATTGACCCCCACTCTTATGGCCATCAGCGTTGTGTCTTTCTCGTTCTCCAGGGCTGCTCAAATGGAGGTCTGGAGGCCCACTATGCTTTCTCTACCCCATCTTGTCACCAACGGGTCTCCAAACTCGCTGGGGGTCCCGAGGGCCCCTTTTGTCGGGTGGTGGCTTTCTCAACCACATCTTGTCTCTAACTCATCTGATCTCCAACTCACTGACTTCCTTGTCTTCACCAAGTTATATAATAGTTCAATCGCCCGCTCAATCTTTGGAATGGCATGTTTGATCGTCATCAAGCGGGAATAACTGTCATGCAGTTCACAGGTCACTCTCTTCCGCTGCATCAGTCTATGAGTGTACCATGGGATTTTACCTTGTCCCATATTGTCAGCAAAGCCCACCTACGCGATTTCTTCCCATAACTGCCATCGGAATGTGTCACTTCCTTCCGGTGCATCACTTTGGAATGGCATGTTTGGTCGGGTCGAAGGTCAATATACAACAATACGTCTACGCGTGTAAACTTTTCCAAACGATATGAATAATAGAAATTTATAAACTCATATAAATATCCATGTGTTAAGAGTAACGCGCGTACTCTCTTCGTCGAACGGGTGATAGCAGAAAAAAATCTGTTGAATCGTTGAAATTCTTTTCGTGGATCCCTTTTTTCGAATCCAATGAATTGCTAAACTCATAAAGCTGTCTAGATATCAATGAGTTGTGAATCTCCTGAGAGCTCAGTTGGTACATCTAAGGACTTTACTCCACCTCGGTGTAGTAGCTATTGAAAAGGGAGCCTTCTAGTCGCCCTCGTCTACGGTCGCCAACATTACCATATTTACCAACCCCTCTGCTCGGGCAGGATATGACACAAGGTCAATTTTTAAGCGGAGTTTAACAGGTTTGAATTCACAGTTTTCCTTCTCCTAGACTAGTTGCCTCACCAAGGCTGAAGAACCTAGTCTGTCCTACTAATTACCCATAGCTGGAGGGAAAATAATTGGATTCATACCTTTCCCAATGGTATTAGTGCTAGGTGAAATGCAATCAATCTCGTCCAGGATTTGAACTCATGTCGCTGTGTCCATTTCCTACGACGATAACCATTACACCACGGGCACCCCCAACTTTACTTATGTACTATGAAGGGACTAAAATAGTTGAGAAGTTTAAATTGCATCGACTAAGTTTCTCTATATTTATCAAGAAAGAAAGGAATTATGAATTAAACGTTAATAATGTTCAAAATAGTCATTTTGACTTTCATTCAGCCCCTTTCACCAACATTTCGAATAAAGCGAGAACTCAACAACAAACGGTAAAAAGGAAAAGTTGTATTTTGACGGTATTACCGTTAAGATGAAAATCACTGGCATATAAAGATAAAGCATTTTATGATATTTGTATACTGTGATACCAAATTTATTGATAAATAGTTTCTTAAACAACCAATTCACAGATAGATAGATAGATAGATAGATAGATAGATAGATATAAACGTAATCGGCTAGATAGATAGATAGATAGATAGTGACAAATTGCAAACTTCATTGAGTCATCATTTCACTTTCTTATCATCTCTCTCTCTCTCTCTCTCTCTCTCTCTCTGGATAGATCGATTGATAGATATGTATCGTGTGTGTATTTATTTCTTCCTGTCTTCACATTCGGACAAATGGAAATGGAGATAGTAAGAGAGAAATAATTTTTTTAACAATTGACATCTCCAACCAATGAAAAGGCAGAAAATAAATTCAAATGTCAAGGTTCAAAGGTCAATTTGTTTGGCTGAGTCTTGAGCATTTTGCGTGACCCGATCATAAATCAGACAACCAATTACATTGGGAACCAATAAGATACACGTGATCGTCAATCGGTTTACGGAAAAACCCTCCGCCATTTTGCTGGTAGCCATTAACGTCTCAGCTGTAGCAAATGGCGCCTAAATTACGAGCAACTTAATAGGTTGGCATAAAAAAACGAACCGGATTAGAAACGAAAATGTTCATGGAAAACCCGGAACGAGATTTGGTGAAAGGATAAATAAAAAGGAGAAATACAATACTGATTTGTATTTGTTTAAATGTAATTTTTGAATAAAGAAAAAATTAAATTGAACGGAAGAGTATAAAGGGGCTTTGATTTTTTAATACTCAGTTATAGATTGAGTCAGCCAAAATTTAACCGACTCACTGGCTTGGTGGTCCAGGAGACCTGGGTTCAATCCCAGGCCCCGTCATACCAAAGACTTTAAAAATTGTATTTGATACCTCCTTCCTTAACACTCAGCAATATAAGGGACGTATCAAGGGTAAAGTGTATCAAGGGTATAGTGTATCAAGGGAAAGGAGTATCACCCTCCCCTAGCAATTGAAAAAGGAGCCCTCTAGTTGCCCTCGACTACGGGCACCAACCAACTACTTATATCATTGGCATAATGGTTAAAGTGCTTGCCAATGATATAAGTAGTTGGTTGGTGCCCGTAGTCGAGGGCAACTAGAGGGCTCCTTTTTCAATTGCTAGGGGAGGGTGATACTCCTTTCCCTTGATACACTATACCCTTGATACACTTTACCCTTGATACGTACCTTATATTGCTGAGTGTTAAGGAAGGAGGTATCAAATACAATTTTTAAAGTCTTTGGTATGACGGGGCCTGGGATTGAACCCAGGTCTCCTGGACCACCAAGCCAGGTCCGAGAGACTGGGGGTTCAATCCCTGGTCAATTCATATCAAAGACTCAAAAATGGTACTTCATGCTTCCTTGCCTAACACTCAGCATTATAAGGTACGGGTCAAGGGTAATTGGAGCAAAGGTAAATGGAGCAAGGGTAAATGGAGCAAGGGTAAATGGAGCAAGGGTAAATGGAGCAAAAAAAGAATTATTAGTCTACTAGTTTCAGAGGGGTTCCGTCTTGTGTGGTGATGTCACCTGTTTGATTATAGCACATATATTCCATTTTGTGTGCATTGGCATGGAGGCCAATGCCTGCGACAGCTCGCTCCAAACTATGCAGTAGTGTTTCGGCTTGGTTGGGTGTATTTGTCCGTATCGCTATGTCATCGGCGTAGTCGGCGTCGGTAAAGTGTTTAGTTTTGACAACATTAAAAAATAACGCTCTTCACTAAAATATAACAACTATATTAGCGTCCATTTTGATTGGACAGATATCCCTTACCCTCTCTCGCCACTTCTCCCTATTATTCATCGCCTCTGGCAGGTCTTCAGGGTTACATCCTCTGTCCTCACATAGCTGCTGTATGTAAGTTCGAGCTGGTCGTCCTGCTTTTGCTTGGCCATATGTGGGGGTCCCTAGGAGTACATCACTTATGAGCTCGTCCCTGCTTCTCAAGCAGTGTCCTGCATGTCTGGTTCGTCTAACTTGTATAGTTTTCGTGATGGGAGGCAAGTGGTCGTATAGTTGGTGTCTCGTGGGGAGTTGTCGCCAGGACTTGTTCAATATTGCTCGTAGCATTCTTGTGTAATTGACGTCTAGTTTCTTCTCCAGCCGTTTAGTTAGCGTCCATGTAGTGCATCCATATAGCAGTATCGATAAAACCGCTGCCTGGAAGAAACTGCGTTTCATTTTATCGGTCAGGTCTGATTTCCACACGATCGAGAGCCTATCGATAGCTGTCCATGCTTTCGTTAGTCGCGTGTCGATGTCTTTTTCAGTTGATGAGACGCTACTTCCTAGGTTGGTAAATTTGTCTACTAGTTTCAGAGAGTGTGGTAATGCTGCCTGTTTGGTTGTAACACATATATTCAGGTTTGTGTGCATTGACATGGAGGCCAATGCCAGCTGCGGCTCGTTCCAAACTATGCAGTAGTGTCTCTGCTTGATTAGTCGTATTCGCCACTGTCTAGACTACGTGCTAAAAACTTCGATCGACAAAATCAGAGAAAATGGCTTCGAGCTGACGAAGAAAAGAAGCAAAAGGTACCCCGCAAAAGCAATCACCGACGCCGACTACGCTGATGACTTAGCGTTACTCGCGAATACTACTAAGAAGCATAGTAAATTATAACAATTATTTAACAGTATTAACAGGCATTTTCATAAGCGTATTGTGTTAGTATAGCATTTATTCTAAGGCTAACAGCAACAAATAAATGAATTAATACTTCGTTTAATTCAAACAATTTATTAATCAACACGTGAAACAATGAATAACAATATACAGTCCTCCCTGTGTATAAAGTTGAGTTTAAGGGACTTACCAGCGCACTGATGATATCTGGTATCTTAGGGTTGTCTTTCTGTGAGCTTTTTAACGTCCCCGCCACACGGAACGTCTGGTGGAATCTGTCTGCCTGGATTTTAGATTTTTGCTCCAAGACTTCTGGGCTCATCACGTGATTAGTATATCCAATCACAGAGAGCCCCTCCCTCATTCACTCCATACACAGAAATTACCATTTTACTAACCCAACAAGTGTTTTCAAAAATTTCTTCACTACATTGTATGAGGAGTATTTATGATTGTATGAGGAGTATTTATGATTGTATTAGGAGTATCTAGTCTTCATTTTGTTAAGAAATAAATTGCTTTTGATAGTATATTGACGGTTGAACACGCTTTTGCCACATACCAAAGACTTTTTAAATGGTACTTGATAATTCCTTGCTTAACACTCAGTGATATAAGGTACGTATCAAGGGTAAAGTCAAGCAATCCAGGGAAAGGAGAAGCGCCCTCCCCTACACCTTGGTGTAGTAGCTATTGAAAAGGGAGCCTTCTGGTCGTCCTTGACTACGGTTGCCAACTTTAATTTACTACTAAGAAAGGCTTGATTTATTAATTCTAACATCGAAGATGAAAGTAAAAGGAATACTTGATCCACTCATTCTATATTTTATCTTAAACATGACAAAAATGCCATTCAAAAAGTTGCTGGGTTAGTAAAATTGTAATTTCTGTGTATAGAGTGAGTGAGGGAGAGGCTCGTTGTGATTGAATATAGCTATCACGTGATGAGCCCAGAAGTCTTGGGGCAAAAATCCAAAATCCAGTCAGACAGATTCCACCAGACGTTAAAAGCTCTCAGAAAGACAACCTTAAGAAAACAGATAACTTCTTTAGCACGCTGGTAAGTCCCTTAAATTCAACTTTATACACAAGAAGGACTGTATATTGTTATTAGATTGCTTCACGTGTTGATTAATAAATTGTTAGAATTAAACGAAGTATTAATTCATTTATTTGTTGCTGTTAGCCGAAGAATAAATACTATACAAACACATTAGAGTTATTCGAGAAGCTACTGGAAATACAATTGAGAAAGATATTTGTCCATCTATTCAACTCAGCGTCAGGTAAAATAGCTGGACATAGTGAGCTCTCTAACCTTGATACGACCAGAAAAATTCTCAGGTAATCATTAAAACAGTTAAACCACATGAGAACTTAATTGCAGCACTATTTCTTATGGCCTTGTACCTTCCAGCCAAAAACTATGACTGCTGCGATATACATGTTTAAGTAGCTTTTCAACAAAGTGTATATAGATTTTTGAAGAACACCGTTTTTCGATATTTGTATTTGCAGATATGTATATGAACGCAATTGATATAAACATAGATTTACATATATATATATATATATATATATATATATATATATATATATATATATATATATAATTAAGACACGACTATTTTATTTGGGTGAAAAAAAAATAGAAAATTCTTCATTGTCAAAGACAAAGCTTTTTTTTCTCTTAACACAGTGAAAACTGTCAAAAGAGATTCCTACGTTTACAATAAGTTGAGAATACGAATATTTTTTTAATTATACATATATATATATATATATATATATATATATATTGAGAGAGAGAGAGAGAGAGAGAGAAGAAAGAAAATTTATCTCTTCCTATTTCATAAATTCAGAACACGGTACAAAAAATTTTTATGTACATATATATATATATATAGAGAGAGAGAGAGACAGAGAGAGAAAGAGAGTGAGAAAAAGAGAAATAAAAGAAACAGTTATATATATATATATATATATATATATATATATATATAGCCATACCCATGCACGGTCATATGTACAAGGGAATTAAAGAAAGATTTTAACTCTTTCGATTTAACACTTGAGCAAAAGAAAATATGAAATATATATATTTATAATATATATATATATATATATATATATATATATATATATATAAAGAAAGAAAGAAAGAAAAAAAAAGAAAGAAAGAAAGATCATATATGGATATGGCTATACTCATAGAAATATGCACACATACACACATACTAATATATATATATATATATATATATGAGGAAGAGACAGAAAATTCAACTTTTGCTATGTAATACTCGTGAAAAAGAGAATATATATATATATAGAAAGAGAGAGAGTGAGAGAGACAGACAGACAGACAAACAGACAGATGGGGGAAAGGAAGAGATAATGGATACACGTGTACACTTACACACACACACATATATATATATATATATATATATATATATATATATATATATAAAGAGAGAGTGTGTGTAAGCGAGTGATCGCGAAATAAGTAGTACGAAAGGGGGATATGTATGTAATGTGTCATATCAATATATATATATATATATCTACACACACAAAAACTATATATATATATATATATATGTGTGTGTGTGTGTGTGTGTGTGTTTGCCTTTTTCATAAAAAAACAATAGGAGATGCGAATATAAAAAGCTGTCATTCCAAATCAGAATGTGAAAACTTAATGTCTTTATTTCTTTCTAAAAATAAAATCAACATGTAATATCCGATAAGTCTGACATTGTCTTATATCCTCTTTATTTTTGTATGTGTATGTTCGCGTTTATACATACATGTGTATATGTATGTGTTTACGTGTGTGGAAGACCAGAATATGAAGGTGAATTCATGCGTATAAATACATATGCAAGTGTCTTTCTCCGTTGTTGCATGTATATGCGTTTGTGTGTGTGGGGGGGTGCTTGTATATACCCAACCGCTCCGCACGAGCAGGATGTGACACAAGGTCAATTTTTTGAAGTGGAGGTTAACAGGTTAGAATTCAGAGTTTTTCTTCTCGAAGATCGTTTACTACACCAAGGTTAAGCATAGCTGAAGAGAGAATTGTTGGATTCATGCCTTTCCAAAAAGTATTTGCACAATGTGAAATGCAAACAGCCTCGTCTAGGTTTTAAACTCGTTTTTCTGTGTCTATTTCTTGCAACGATAACCATTACACCATTGCTTCTCCAAGGTAGGGCTCGACTCCGAGATTAAGAATTTTATGCTTTACCGAGTGAGCTAGTGTGTGCGTGTGTGTTCATCTATATACCTTTTGTATAAATGTTTGATTATTTTTTTTACTAATTCGTGTTTCTGTGTCTGGTCGTCCTGTTGTGGCAGTATATCCGCCGCCAATAAACAAGGGCGTGACCCCACTTCCAAATCCACTGACCGTTGCGCTGGTTAGATATGTCTTCGGATGACACGACTAATCCGCTATCTGCTCACGTGTTTTTAATCCAGGCAGCAGATCAATCGCTAATCAGAGTCGCCGGCCTATTAAGAAAGCAAAAAAAAGTCGACGTCAACAAAGAACAAAACACGGCTCGCAAAAATAACAATATTTAGTAAAAAAAAAATAAATGTCTCTAAAAATGATACAAGAGGTGGTAAGTTTTAGTCAGAGTGTTGTATAGTCATATACATGCATGCATAAACATAATAACACAACAATATAGAATGTTGTATGCATAATCATATCCACGCACAATAATAAAGATGAGCGAAGACTTCTTTAAAAAATATACCTCTCACTTTATTTGAAAGGGTTGTGTGTGTGAGAGGGAGTTAGAGACTGAACAAAGACTGCAACATATTGACCTCCCCAGCCCCTCCGGACATAGCTGTGTCTCGTTCTCGTTCTCCTGGACTGCTCAAACGGAGGCCCAGAGGCCCACTCCGCTGGATGCTGTTCTCTCTACCGCATCTTGTGATTAACTCATCTGACCTCCAACTCACTGACTTCCTGTATTCACCGAGTTATATAATTGTTCAATCGCCCACTCAATCTTTGGAATGGCATGTTTAATCGTCATCAAGCGGAAATAACTGTCATGCAGTTCACAGGTCACTCTCTTCTGGTGCATCAGTCTATGAGTGTACCATGGGATTTTACCTTGTCCCATATCGTCAGCTAAGCTCGCCTACGCGATTTCTTCTCATAACTGTCATCGGAATGTGTCACTTCCTTCCGGTGCATCACCTTGGAATGGCATGTTTGGCCGGGTCGAAGGTCAATATACAAGAGATCTGGTCACGAATTAACAATCAGTCAATTATTCGTATAAGTTTTTAGGCTTTTCTATTATCACTTTCTAGAATCTGACGCAAGGCAATCTCAGAGTGTGGTTATGTTTGCTTTTCACAATCCTTAATATTATTTCACAAGTGTATAACATTAGGCTTCCATCATTTTCTATACACAGGGCAGTTTGATCCTTGGTCAAAAACCTCCGAGTTTAGTAGAATTTGCTAGCCGACTCGCGTTCTCCTCGGTCTGGACTCTCAAATTATCATATAAATGCATTTTCTCTCAGTAAGGGGTGAGGTTAGCGAAGCTATTAACAATATCAATTTGCTTCTAATTTGGATTTCAACAATTAATTCCACTTCTTTGATATTCGTGTCAACTCTACCGCCACCCAGAAGGGTTCTCTTTCCCAAATTGGAATTACAGCTAATTTTACGCTGACGTGTTATTGAATCAGAAAATGTTTCAAAAAAGTTTTCCCCATTCGAATTTTAAAGAAATATGTTATTTCAAATCCTGAGATATTAATACTCGGTCGCCTTGATGATTGACAGTCCCATGCTTTCGATTCAAATCTACCGCCAATTTCGCTTTGTTGGCTATTTTGCAAACACAGCAATCTGTTAAAACAAGTCACCTATCTCTCTGTCTGTTTCCAGCTGAACAATAACAATATATTTTTCGCTTTTTCCTTACTAAAAAAAAGATAACAATACAACTTCGACTCATTCTTATAAAATCTATTCCCGTCAATTTCAACTTTAGTAATGTACTGACTTCATTCTTCTATATTCCAAATCGGGTTTTCTTTCTGGTTAATAAAATTTCTTTATCAAGTTCCCTGGCTTCATGGATTTACAATGTTGTGAAGGCTTAGAATACACAGACTCTATCTCCAGCAGAGGAGTAACCTCCCCACCCTATCCAAAAATAGTATCGGATATATGACATTACGTACGATAGTGAGGATCTAGTCACGGAGAACTGAGGAGTGTGGAATACCCCTTCATTACTATTATTCCCAGGTCCACTCTGACCTGGAGTAGTAATACCTGTTGAGGTCCCACCAATGGGTCAAATAAATCTGTTTAAAATCCATTCGTACTCGAAAAGAATTCTTAAAACCATAAAATTGTGAAATTCAAGAATAGTTACTAGAATTTCTAATTGTTTACTAAGGATTATTATTAGTAACTTGAAACCATATAACTGTGTGCCAACAAGTGATAATTATTAACTAGAAATAATTACTCGAAACCATATGATTATTTGTATTAGATAGGAATACTTGATGCTATATAACTGTAAAGAATAGTTACTTGAAACTATAATTATTTATTAAGGACTATTATTAGTTGATAGAGGACTGGTTGTTTGGGTTTTGTAACATATCAACCTTTGTAGGTTATTTAATGCCTAATCCACTTTTATACAAATAATCAGTTCTATTTCAAACTATTCAATTTAGCATGAGTACACGGTTTAATTATCAGAAACATTTCTATTTCAAGCTATTCGGTTTATTCAAACAGTTCTAATTCAGCCAATTCAGTTTAGAACAAGAATAGATTTTGTTTACGCACATTTAGATGTCAAAACAGTTCTTAATTAAATAATACAGTATAGCGTAAGTAGAGTCTTAATGTCAAAAACAGTTCCATTTCAAGCAATTCAGTTTAGCATAAGTACGCCGTGTAGTTCTATTTGACCTATAGATAGGACCAAATCTGGTGCAATCACTCAGAGCCATAGTTGACATGGGAATGATGGCAATGAAAGGGTACTCCGCATTCCCCAAAACTCCAACATTACTGGAACCTCACCATCAGATTGTTTAGTGTTTTATCCAGGACACTCATTGGGGGGGGGTCTTACTCCTCTGCAGAGAAGCAGTCGGTGTATTCTACAGCCCCAGCCGATTGGGAAAGGATTATTATTAATTACTTGAAAACATTTAACAGTGTATTTATAAATTACTTTTATTGGATAGAAATAATTACTTAGGATTATTAGTAGTTAATTGAAACCACATAAATGTGTGCCAACAAATGATAATTATTAAATAGAAATAATTATTTGAAACCATATGATTATTTGTGTTTGATAGGAGTACTCGAAACTAAGCAGCTGTGTACAAATTATATTTATTAGATAAAAATACTTGAAACCATACAGCTGTGTGTAAATTATTTGTATTAGATAGGAATACTTAAAACCATACAGCTGTGTGTAAATTATTTGTGTTAGATAGGAATACTTGAAACCATACAGCTGTGTGCAAATTATTTGTGTTAGATAAGAATACTTGATGCTATATAACTGTAAAGAATAGTTACTTGAAACTATAATTATTTACTAAGAATTCTTATTAGTTACTTGAAAACATTTAACAGTGTGTAAATAAATAACTATTATTAAATAGAAATAATTACTAAAGATTATTAGTAGTATTAACGGGCCATTGGCTTAATGAGTAGAGTATTCGCCAATGGTCCGGGAGACCTAGTTTCAATCCCAGGTTGGGTCATACCAAAGACTCAAAAAATGGTTCTTCATGTTGCCCTGCTTAACACTCAGCATTATGAGGTATGGATCAAAGGTGAAGTGGAGCAATCCAGGAAAAGGAGTTGCGCCCTCCCCTACACCTTAGTGTAGTAGCTATTGAAAAGGGAGCCTTTCGGTCACCCTCAAGTAAGGTTGCCAAGTTTACTACTTGTTATTAGTATTAGATAGGAATACTTGATGCTATATTACTGTAAAGAATAGTTACTTGAAGCTCTAATTATTTACTAAGGATTATAATGAGAAACTTGAACCCATATAACTGTGTTGTATACAGACCCTTGACTGAGCCGTCAATCAGAGATGCACCTGTGTAAATAAGCGGAAGGAGAAGCGGAAGAAAGTGGGCGTTATGAAAGAATATAGGCAGGTGCCGGCGGCAGTCGTGTTAGTTGGGGACAGGAAGGCCAGAGTGAGGGCCAGCTTGCAGACTGAGGGCTGTGGCTCTCAGCGACCTTCGGTTGAGCAAACCCCAGCTATGGTCAAGAAAAGAAGTTGGGTCAATATAGCAGTCTGTCCCTGTCTTCACACATCTCTCACACACAACAGAAACATCGAGAATAAAATGTGAGAGATACATATTTTTATAAAGAAGTGTGTTCGTTCGTTCATTGAAGTTCGTATATTATGTTTGATTATGTTTCCGTTTATATTTGTATTTGTATGAGAGTATACAATAAGTGTATGCCAACAAATGATAATTATTAAATAGAAATAATTACTCGAAACCATGATTATTTGTATTAGATAGGAATGCTTGATCCTCTATTACTGTAAGGAATAGTTACTTGAAACTATAATTATTTACTAAGAATTGTAAATAGTTACTTAAAAAAACATTTAATAGTGTCTAAATAAATGACTATTGGAGGTGCCCGTGGTGTAATGGTTATCGTCGGCGACACGAGTTCAAATCCTCGACGAGACTGATTGCATTTCACATAGCACTAATACCCTTGGGAAAGGTATGAATCCAATTATTCTCCCTCCAGCTATGGGTAAATAGTAGGGCAGACTAGGTTCTTAAGCCTTAGTGAGGCAACTAGTCTAGGAGAAGGAAAACTCTGAATTCAAACCTGTTAAACTAAAAATTGACCGTCTGTCATATCCTGCCCGACCGGAGGGGTTGGTAAATATCGTAAATAAATGACTATTATTAAATAGAAATAATTACTATAGATTATTTGTGCTATAATCAAACAGGCGACATCTCAACACTAGACGGAACCCCTCTGAAACTAGTAGACAAATTTACCTACCTAGGAAGCAGCATCTCATCAACCGAAAAGGAAATCGACACGCGGCTAACGAAGGCATGGACAGCTATCGATAAACTATTGATCATATGGAAATCAGACCTGACCGATAAAAAGAGAACCCCGTATGGATGCACTGCTTGGACGGTAACTAAACGGCTGGAGAAGAAGCTAGACGGCAATTACACAAGAATGCTACGAGCAATATTGAACAAGTCCTAGCGGCAACACCCCACAAGGCACCAACTTTTCGGCCACCTGCCTCTCATCACGAAAACCATCCAAGTTAGACGAACCAGACACGCAGGACACTGCTGGAGAAGCAGGGACGAGCTCATAAGTGATGTACTCCTATGGACCCCTACATATGGCCGGGCAAAGGCAGGACGACCAGCTAGAACATACATTCGGCAGCTATGTGAGGATACGGGATGTAGCCCTGAAGACCTGTCAGGGGCGATGAACGATAGGGAGAAGTGGCGAGAGAGGCTCGGGAGATCCGTGCTAGTGGTATGACATGATGATGATGATGATGATGATGATTTGTAGTATTAAATAGGATTACTTAAAGCCATACAACTGCGTGGAAATTATTTGTATATGACTAACAAAAGCATGGACAGCTATCGATAGGCAATCGGTCATATGGGAGTCAGAACTGACCAATAAAATAAAACGCAGTTTTTTTTTCAAGCAACGGTCGTGTCGATACTGCTATCTGGATGTACTACATGGACGCTAACTAAACGTATAGAGAAAAAGCTTGACGGCAATTATACAAGAATGCTGCGAGCTGTATTGAACAAGTCCTGGAGGCAACACCCCACAAAACAGCAGCTGTACGGCCACCAAGCACCCATCACGAAAACTATTCAAGTTAGACGAACGAAACATGCGGGACACTGCTGGAAAAGTAGGGACGAACTCATAAGCTACATACTCCAGTGGACCCCTTCACATGGACGAGCAAAGGCAGGACGACCAGCTAGAACCTATATACAACAGCTCTGTGCCGATACAGGATGTAGCCTTGAAGACCTCCTGAGAGCGATGAATGGGTGACGCGAGAGGGTCAAGGAGATCCATGTTGGCGGAGCGACACGAAGATGATGATTTGAATTTGATATTATATACAACCCAGTCGGTTGGGGTAGTAAAATACACTGACAGCATCTATGCAGCAGGGTAATACTCCTCCCAAGCAAGTGTCCAGGATATGACACTAAACTGCTTCTAATAGTGAGGCTCCAGTTCAGAAGCCTTGAAGAATGTGGAGAACCCCTTCATCGCTATTACTTCCAGTGCCACACTAACCCAGGGTGGTAGTACCTATAAGGGTCCCCATCTATAGGTTTCATAGAACTGTTAAACCATTTAACTGTATGCAAACAAACGATGGATGTTAAATCGAAGTTTTAGTGTTACATAGCAATACTGTTTAACTGTGTGCAAATAAAATTATCGGTGTTAGACAGCAATAATTGAAACCATTCAACTGCTTTCAAAACTGAAATCATTGCGATTACATAGGAATAATTGGAACCATTTAACTGACAGCAAATGAATGAATAGTCTTGAATAGAATTATTAGTGTTTGATTGGAATACTTGAAACCATTTAATTATGTGTAAACGAAAGTAATGCTTAATTGTGTGCAAACAAATTAGTTCTAACTCACTTAAAAATAAAATTATCATCAAACTACTCAATTTAAAATTACTTCTATTTGACTCATAGATAGAGCCCTGTTAGATATTACCACTCCAGCCCAGAGTGTACCCGGGAGCAATGGCAATGAAGGGGTACTCCGCAGTCTCCAAAGCTCCAGCATTACTGGAACCTCACCATCAGATCGTTTAGTGTCATAAATAGGACACTCTTTGGGGGAGTCTTTCCCCTCTGCAGAGAAGCAGTCGGTGTATTCTACAGCTCAAGCCGACAAGGCAACCATGATAAAGAATTCTGGCTGAATGTCGTCAAAAACCAAATTTCTTACACTTCGTCTAAATTAAGCTGTTATGGTCACTTTGGAATATTACAACGATCACAAACATTCACGGGGGGGGGGTTCGAGTCTCATTGGGTGCCCGATTCATGCGGCCTTGTGCCACATCTAAGCGAAAAGCTTAGTAAATTACAATTACAATAATTTTCTGCATTTCAGATGAAGAAGAAAAAACTCATTCGTGGCCTTTCTCGAATGGACTCTTGTATATGATGCAGACACTAGATCCCGTCAGAAGGACCTGATAGGAGTGATGGAGAGCGATGGAGAGCGGGAGGTAGTCAGAGAACTCCATACTGTCAATGCGACTTGATACTAAATCAATTTTTCATTACCAGTTGCTTTCTGGTACAAAAGTTTTCTTCTTTATCAAACTGGAAGAGCGGCATGTGTGTCGTGATCCGTCGATGTGTTTGCTGATTTTGCTACATGAAGCTGACATCACATTGTGTTACAAAAACCAGTGAGGAGGGCTTATCAGTAGTTGGTGCCTGTCCGGTCTACAGAAAAGAGAGAATTCGGGTGTATTTATATGCTTCGGGCTATCGTTTGTTATGTCTTCTGATTGGTAACAAGTGGTCACAGGACGTGCCCACCACCACATCTGTAGATTGAGCACAGACAACGTCTTATGTGGTCGTACTGTCCTAGTTTTTTACCTTCACAAAAGAGACTTGAATCATGACGAGATTTAAGAAAAAGTGTCACATGACTATGTTGAAAAATCAGAATCTTTTGGCTGAAGAATCGTTATATCTAAATGGCATTATTGAATGTTTTTGAGTAGAGTACAGCTGGTTTGAATTCAAAATGATCCCATCTGTATAGTCGTATCGGTGTGCTCTCTGCACCCGTTGTAATTTCTGTAGACGTAGATAAGACGCGTTACTTCAGGAGCGACCACTGTAGTTTGAAATTCATATTTAATGTTTTATAGCTAAAATCTTGCTTTATCTAAGGGTTTGGTTTGGTTTTAAGGCATATCAACCATTGTAGGTTATTTAATGCCAAATCTTCTTTATATATATATATATATTAAATATACATATGATTTGTAAACACATTTTGTAGGTAACATTCTTGAACAAGCCTGAGCTCTTTTTTTGGACACAGTTAAATGGTTGCAAGTATTGCTATATAACAGTCACAATTTAACATCAGTCATTTGTTTGCACACAGTTTGTTCTATTGAGCCCATAGATAGGATCCTATCAGGTGCTACCACTTCGGTTCAGAGTTGACCTGGAAGCAATGACAACGAAGGGAAATAAATCCAAGGGTGGAACATCGACATCAGATGGTTTATCGTCATATCAAGGACACTCGTTGATGAGGTGTCACCTCTTTGTAGAGATGCAGTCAGTGTATTCTACAGACACGGCCGATCGGGCTTCAATCTAAAGGTGTTATAGTTTCAGATATTTTCTTAAATGACTTTCTACAGCAGGCAATTTATGCAGACAGTAAAGCAAAGCTTCGAAAAGTGTTCCCTGATGGTGAATAAAAACAGCGACCTGCAGAATGGAAATTTACTAGTTTGCAATTTTAAATCCTCGTATAAAAAGAGAACAATAAACTCGGAGGGTCATATATGTATATATATATATATATATATATATATATATATATATATATATACAAGTTGCCAAACATCGAACACTTTGAACAGGGCTTCAAAAAAGTTGTCCACATAGACAGACCCCTGTGGAGGGAATAAAAGCGTAGTGGTCTATAGGAAGATGAATTTACAAGTTTGCATTTAGAGACCTCTTTATAACCGAACAATAATCGCTGGACCATATCGTACACCTCGCTGAATGTCTAATGAACACTAGTGAGCTATCGGTCTCATACGACCTGTTCAAAACAAATGGGTCATTTAAATGACGAATGATCTTGAAGAGGAAAGTGCAAGTTAGACATCTCTCTGAAAGAAATGACTTTCAATCTTAAAGCAAAGTCTTTGTAAGCATAAAGGATATGACCTATGAGGTATAACAAACAGATAAGAAATAATCCTACACACATGCATTGAACGTATATATATATATATATATACGTTGACCGACCATAATCGAGGGCAACCTAAAAGCTACCTTTTCGGTTGCTACTATACTGAGGTGTAGGGAAAGGCGCTACTCTTTTCCCTGGATTGCTCCACTTACCCTTGATCCGTACCTTATAATGGTGTGTTAAGCAAAGAGGCATCAAGTACTATTTTTTGAGTTTTTGGTATGACTCGACCTGAGATTGAACTGCGGCTCTGGGCCCATTTGGTGAACACTCTAACCATTATACCAATTGGCCGAAACACTCACATTAATATATATACTGAACCATATCTTTCTTTATACAGAGACAAATACGCGCTCAGAAACATATCTTCATACGTACATCACTCTCTCTCTCTCTGTCTCTCTCTCTCTCTCTCTGTCTCTCTCTCTCTATATATATATATTAAAATAGGTATGTCCACGAAGAGATTTGTATTTTTTTAATTAATTAATTTATTTATTTATTTTGTTCTTACATACGTGTATGTTTCCAGCTTGTTGCTTTCGTCAGAGAACATATATGACACCAGGCCTTGTTAATGGCCTTGTGTCAATGAGACTTGAATTCACTCGTGTTTGCTTTTTGGATTTAGAGACTCCTTTATAACGGAACAATAATCGCTGGATCATATCGACTAGTTGCCAGATATCGTACACTGCGTTAAATATCTCATACCACTAGTTATCTATCGGGCACATAAAACCTGTTCAAAACAAACAGGTCACTTAAATGACGAACGATCTGGAAGATATTGTGTATACTTATGCTAAACTAAATTGTTTGATTAAACTGAATTGCTTGAAATAGAAATGTTTTTCACAATTAAACTGTACTAATATTTAAACTGCGTACTTATCCTAAACTGAATTGCTTGAAATAGAACTATTTTCCTAAAAATGGATTTGGCATTAAATAACCTACAAAGATTGGCATGCCATAAAACCAAACCAACCAACCAACCAACCAACCATCTAAATAATCTAATGGTGATGCTCCAGAAATGCTGAAGCTTTGGGAAATGAGGAGTAAACCTTTATTATATCACTCTCAGGTTCACTCTGATCCAGAGTGGTAGCACCAGATAGGGTCCTATCTATGGGTCGAATAAAAGTGTTTGACATTTAAACTGAATTGTTTGAAATAGAACGGTTTTTATATTTAACTGTGTAAACAAACTGTATTTATGCTGAACTGAATTGTTTGAAATAGAACTGTTTTTACATTTGACTGTGTGAACAAACTTTATTAATGCTAAACTGAATTGTTTGAAATAGAACTATTTTTACATTTAACTGTGTAAACAAGCAGTATTTATGCCAAACAGAATTGTTTGAAATAGAACAGTTTTTACATTTAACTGTGTAAACAAACTACATTTATGGTAAACTGCATTGTTTGAAATAGAATTGTTTATATGTATAAAAATAGATTTGACATTAAATAACCAATAATGGTTGATACGCATAAAACCAAACCAAATTCCGAAATGGAACCAGCACGTTCTTACTCACAAATTTGCTGGGTAATATTCCTAATCTCCTCAGTAACCATGAAGAATAGTTCAAGAATTAAAGAATGTAGTTTTTGATTTATAAATTACTGATTTTCTTATAGAAATCTTATCAAACACTGGTAAAATGGTTATGTTTCTTACGTTGATATTCAATTTATAGCAAAGTCATTTTTGTCAATATGGGGCCGTATTGGTTTCGGGCTTAAAGCATCATCACTACTACTCATGTAAAAAATCCCGCAGCTTTCTTAGAATACTGCCAGATTGTTGTTTTTTCTGTCACCTCGGAGAAATGATAAAATTAAAGGCAGTCTCTTTGGATAATGTTATCCATAACGGAATGGAAAATAAATTTAGTTACAATAGAAATATCAAGGAAAAAACTTTCAGAAGTACTGCAATAAAGAGAGGAGTACATAGTAAAGACACAACTAAGATTTCCCTAACATTGTATAAAAGACGGTGATATGAACCAACTTGAATTTAAAAGAAAAAAAATCTGAAGTTGTCATTTCATTTGTAAAAAACATTTTGTAAATATCAATCAGACATTATTCCAGGGAATTGAATGAATATTTTGACATTTTTTTTCTTACAGCTTTCGATAGACTTTTCTTTTCGAGTTTCCAAGGCATAAGAATTGATTTTTTTTTCTTCCAAAACATTTTCACAATTTATTCTCAGTCGGTTGATTGTCATGTCTTTCATAAAAATTATTTCAAATTTATCAAGAAATGTTAAACAAACTATATATATATATATATATATATATATATATATATATATATATATGTATGTATGATTATATCTTTATAATCAATACATACGGCATATGGATAAATGATTACCAATTAAAATTAGCAGTTTGATGATAATATTTCGATGCTTATTTAAATCATCTTTAGAACATCAGTTTGTCCTGAGGCATATATGTATATATAATCATTTACAAAGCTTAGATTACATGTGGCAGAAGACCCGAAATATGTGGCAACTGGCGTGAATTGAACTTACTAACAAGGGTCTGTTTGTAAAACTTGTAAACCATTAGACCAGTTGAGGTGCCCTAATGCCACACACACACACACACACACACACACACACACACATACTCACACATTTATACTCATATATATACATAAACACACATATATAAACACACACACACACACACACACACACACATACATATATATATATATATATATATATATATATATATTCACTCACTTACGTATATACACGAACACACAAGTATATACACACATATATATGTAAACACACATGTATATACATACACACGTATATAAACATATATATATACACACACAACTATATATATATATATACACACTCAAATATATATATACACATACACATATATCCACATACACATATATACACGCACATATATACACACGCAAACACACACACACACACACACACACACACATATATATATATATATATATATATATATATATATATATATATATAATGACCTAGTCAGCTGGGGCAGCAGAATACACCGACTGCATCTCTGCAGAGGGTAAGACTCCCCCAACGAATTTCCTGGATATGAATATGAGGCTCCAGTAATGCTGGAGCTTTTGGGAATGCGAAGTACCCCTTCATTGCCATCGCTTCTAGGTCCAATCTGGCCAGGAGTGGTAACACCGGATAGGGTCCTATTTATGGGTCAAATAGAACTAAACTGTGTACTTACTGAAGTGTTAAAATAGAGTTTTTTTGACATTTAAATTTTGTACTGAATTGTTTGAAATAGAACAGTTTGACATTTAAACTGCTTGTTTGTTTGTTTGGATTTTATGGTATATAAACCTTTGTAAGTTATTTAATACCAAATTCATTTTTATACAAATAATCAGTTCTAATTCAAACGATTCAGTTTTATATATGTATAGATTTTGCTTACACAAAGTTAAATATCAAAGTTGTTCTATTTCAAACAATTCCGTTTAGCATAGGTACAGTTTCAATGTCAAAAACAATTCCATTTCAAACAATTCAGTTTAGCATGCAAAAACAGTTCTATTTCAAATAATTCAGCTGAGCATAAGTATGCAGAGTAGTTCTTTTTAACCTATAGATGGGACCCTATCAGAGTGGACCTCGGAGCGATGGTAATGAAGGTATATTCCTCCTCCCCCAAAGCTCCAGAATTACTGGATCCTCACCATCATATTGTTTAGAGTCGTATCCAGGACACTTGTTAGCGGGGGGGGGGCGGATCTTATCCCTCTGCAGAGAAGCAATCAGTGTATTCTACAGCCCCAGCCAACTGGGAAAATTTAAACTACGTACTTATGCTAAACTAAATTATTTAAAATAGAACTGCTTTTACATTTAACTACGTGTAAATAATAGACCGATGTTTAATTGAATTGTTAGTGATGCATAGCAATACTTAAAACTATTTAACTTTTTTGACTAAACTGAATAGCTTGAAATAGAACTGTTTTTCACATTTAAACTGTGTACTTATGCTAAGTTGACTTGTTTGAAATAGAACTGTTTGACTAAACTGAATAGCTTAAAATAGAACTATTTTTCTCATTTAAACTGTGTACTTATGCTAAACTGAATTGTTTTTAAATAAAACTGATTATATGTATAAAATTGGATTTGGCATTAAATAAACTCCAATGGTTGATATGACATAAAACTAAACTAATCAAACTATACACACACGCGCGCGCATATATATATATATATATATATATATATATATATATATATATATATACGTGTGTGAGGGTGTGAGGGTGGGGGCGTGTGTGAGAGAAAGAGAGGTGAGTAAACAGATGAAAACAATCTTTTAAAACTGTTTGATAGATAAATAAAAAGTGCTCAAACGCTGGCCAGCAGAGCAGTATAAAGCCACTTTTTAGTTATGATAGTGATTACCAGTAATATGAAGACCAACAAGGAGAGTTTGACAGAAAAAAATTTACTTCAATGAAGGAATTAGTTAGATATCGGAGCTTTTAGATACTTTCCTCCAAGTAACCTTTGGAACGAGTCCATTTAACCTTCTTCGAGATACCTAATACCTCTCTCTTACAGAGAGAAGGAGCCTCCCTAAACCGCACTTTGTCGACGGTGGTCGTACAAGAAAACTATGAAAACATAAATCTAATGTCAATATCGATTCCTCTCCTTCAAATTTCTATAGTTGTATCTATCAAAAATCTGCCGATCAGGGCCTCGTCGATGGTGTTTGAATTTGTGGTTTGCCTACACCCAGTCAAAAAAAACTGCTGAAGCGTCTCTTCCTCCGACTCTCACCGTCTTGAATTTTTTTTCAAAGTTATCTTAAACGTGTCAACAAACATGTCCGTTTGACCTTGGGTTATCTGGTGGAGTCATGAAGTGTTCAATCGTTTAAACTTTGCCAAATTCTTCAAACTCGGCTGCCATCATTGATGTTCATTTTTCGGTTATTTGGACACAGAATTCCAAATCTGGCAAGTAATTCTCGAAGGATCGTTATTCTCACTGACAATGTTACTACCTTCATTTTATCACCTCTGATCACTTGATGAAGCAATCAACGATTACTAAGTAACAAAAAAAAAAAAAACACTTTTCTGGCCCCAAATCCTTGATTTTCCGGAGTCCCCCTGGTGTTTGCGCCGTGTGGATGTAATCGTACTAATCGCCTGATCCCAGAGATCCTTCCCCACCCCCAGGCAATGCCTGGTTGACCGGGCTGAGTTCATCATCACTTGGTGCCCCAACTTTTTTTCTTTTTGTGACGATCGTGCATGTTTATCGATTCGTGCGTTCCCCACCCCATATAAAAAATCTTGTGTCAAATCCGGCCTGATGTTAGGTTGGATAAAGATCAAACATTTCTGGTCCTACAAAGTCCACATGTCATCACGACCTTGGCCAACTCATTTTTGGTCACGATCGAATCTTTACTGCAGGCAGTTTTGCAGACTGCGCACTATCGTGGCCAAATTTTACTCGATTTTTGATATTAGAGTGCCTTCTTGGCCAATAGATATAACTTCTCAGATATTCCGGGTTATCCAGAAGAGAATTGTCTTAATATTTGATTTTTTTTTCATGTTTTCGGGATTATTACTCGTTCCGCATGCATTAAAACAGCCGTCATATTTTGTTTTCTTGATCACAGCTTTAAAAGTTCCATTTTTCTCTTCTTTTTTTCTTTATATTATCGTCTTTTTATGGCTCCAATTTTATATCATCCAGTGTGACTGTTAATGCCTTTTATTGTGTCCGATAGAACATGTTATTTCTTTAATCTAGCTTTTATCGATGAAATCAATCTATAGTGTATTGGTTCCTTAAACTTTGGTTTTGTCTAGAAACACAATAGGCATGTTCCGTTTCTTGGGACGATAAAAATTCAGCTTCAAAACTATACCCAGCAATATAATGGCATTCCATTGTAACCGGGATGTTTTTTTAAATTACTTTCTTGTTATTTTACTCTTTTGAGAGTTTTTCACACCAGCGTTAACTGATGGTTTTCCACTGGAGTTTGATTAGGAGCAAGTCTCCAGGACTCTTCTCTGTATTCTGACCGATCTTAATAATGCTGTAGTTTGTATAGTCTCCACTCGTACTCTTATTTCCAAGTCTTCCAGTCTTCAATTCTCTGGTGACTGTTCCAAGAGCACCCATTATAATTGGTATCACTGTCATTTTCATGTTTCACTGTTTTTTTATCAGTTCTCTAGCAAGGTCAAAGTACTTACTTTCTTTTCGTTTTCTTTCAATTTTACTCTATGGTCAACCGGGACAGCAACGTCCACAATTCGGCAAGTTTTCTTTTTCTTGTTAATTATTACTAGGTCGGGTTATCTGGTCGAGATTACGTGATACGTTTGTATCTCAAAATCCCAGAGGAGATTGTGCGTCTCCTTTTCCAGGACAGCTGACTGCAGCCAAAAGAGGTTTCTGGCTGGCTTGTAAGACAAACTTTTTACCTCTAATGAAATTTGAGGACAATGAAATTATTATATCGTGCTCATCTCAATCTGACAAGCAACTGAGGCTCCTTTTTGTCCAATTACTGGTCATTATTTTGGTTTTCAGTCCTCAAGTTTGCGTAATAATACCACGCTCATCTCATTCTGACAAGCAACTGGGGCTTCTATTATGCCCAATAAGGACTCAGGAGTTCTGAAATTTTTTAAAAATCTTCAAATGGTTTCGGAACAATTCCATTTGCTATTTTTGAAGCGGCTCATTAAATGGGGTTCTCAGTTTATACATTTCTAAGTTCGTACAAGTTATAATTTTCCATTCTTAGAAACGATTCCAATGAAGTTGTAAAAACCGGCATATATCTTATTGCCTTAATCATTTTAAGGTTCTGGTCTACGACGATTTTTATCAATAATTTGATTCAAATATTTAATGCTCTGCTTGTCTCACTTGTTCTTATTAAATCTAAATCCGTATTTTTTAAAACGTCCAAACTCAGTAAAAGTTGGAAGTATTCAGCTTTAGTTTCCTTGCACCTGAAATATGTTCAAATATGCAACTGCAAATATGCAGTTGCAAAAATCAAGTCACATCAAAACTGAGTCCATGTTTTGTTAAAAGATTACCGGTAGGAACTTGATCCCGAAAGGTTATTTATTAAACCTACATAACTCTGTATGGGTGTTAGTCGAAAGGTAACTTACTTCCCCCCCCCATGTCCCTTTGCTGTTATGCATAAGTTAATTTTGAAAACATTACCTTCATCTAATTTTGTTGTTGGTTGTTTTGGTTTTATGGCATATCAACCTTTTTTTGGTTATTTAATGCCAAATTCATTTTATACAAATAATCAGTTCTATTTCAAACAATTCACTTTAGCATGAGAACACAGTTTAATTGTTTAAAACATTTCTTTTTCAAGCCATTCAGTTTAGTCAAACAGTTCTAATGTAAACAATTCAATTTTAGCGTAAGTACAGTTTCTATAACAAAAACAGTTCTGTTAAGTACAGTTTCAATACCAAAAACAGTTCTGTTTCAAACAGTTTAGCATAAGTACGCAAATTAGTTCTATTTAACGCATAGATTTAACCCTTATCATGGAAATGACGGGGTACTACGCATTCCCCAAAGCTCCAGCATTACTGGAACCTCACCAACAGATTGTTTAGTGTCATATCCAGTACACTCACTGGTGTGGTCTTACCCCTCTGCAGAGAAGTAGTACGTGTATTCTACACTTCTTGCCGACTGGGCAATCTAATTTAGTAAACACTTCTACTGTCGGTCCAGAGTCTACCTGGTGTTCGGGCCGGTTGGGTGCTATTACACGAACCCCCTGATCCTAAAAGGCCTTCCCCTGCTTGGCAGGAATGAGCCTATCGTTTGGTGCCTAAGGCGCCCCCAAAATAAAGAATGATATGGGACCAAGATTTTGTGACAGCCGCGCATGAGTCTCGATTCGTGTATATCCTCCACTCCACAAAATGACCTTGAGTCAAATCCGGCGAAGTGGGAGGTTAGATAAATATATATGCCGTTGGAAGCAAGTATTTATGGTCTTGCTGGTTGGTTTAGTTTTATGGCATATCAATCATTGTAGGTTATTTAATGCCAAATCCTCTTTATACATATATATTGAATATATCGGATTTGGTTTGGTTGGGTTTTATGGCATATTAAACATTGGAGGTTATTTAATGCTAAATCCTCTTTATACATATATATTAAATATATAGGAATTGGCTTGGTTGGGTTTTATGGCATATCAACCATTGTATGTTATTTAAAGCCAAATCCTCTTTATACATATATATCAAATATATAGGAATTGGTTTGGTTGGGTTTTATGGCATATCAACCATTGTAGGTTATTTAATGCTAAATCCTCTTTATACATATATATTAAATATATAGGATTTGGTTTGGTTGGGTTTTATGGCATATCAACCATTGTAGGTTATTTAATGCCAAATCCTCTTTATACATATATATTAGATATATAGGATTTGTTTTGGTTGGGTTTTATGGTGTATCAACTCTTGTAGGTTATTTAATGCCAAATCCTGTTCATACATATATCAAATATTTGTAAACGAATAGTTTCAAAGTATTTTAAACGAGCCAGAGCTCATTAATTGGCAAAGAGTTTAATGGTTTCCAGTACTGCTATTCATGAACTGTTTCAAATTTAGTAAGTGATTAAACAACTCTATTTACCCCATAGATGAGACTCTAACAGCTACTACCACTCCCAGTCAGAGTAGATATGAGAATGATGGCAACAAATGGGTACTCTACATTCCTAAATGATTCAGGACTGGAGCATCATCATTTGGTTGTCTTGTGTCAAATCTCGGATACTCGTTGGGGAGTTTTACTCCGCTGCAGAGAGGCAGTCGCAAGAACTCAGCGAAAATCCTCCATAGCAACCAAAAATGCTGTGACATCTCTGGTCATCGCTTCACATCTCTACGTCCTGTTTCTGACTGACCATCGTTTTCACTGACCCCATGCTGCCTTCTGACTCCATGAGACCCTTCTCTGCCTGCGTCTCTGTCCTGACTTCTCCGTATTGTTTTTCTTCAATTCTAGGCTTAACGTCCTGGTATCGACAGACCAACATCTTTAGTTCTTTGCCTTACTTCCGGTCTTGTGGGTTCACACGAGCCCAGCTCTTTGTGTTGTCTTCGCAAAAAAATAGACAAAGAAAGACAATCTAGAGACTCTGGCGCTGCTCAAAGATGCAAAAGATAAAATCTCTTCTTGGCCAAACATCCTCGGACACACACAGAGACCCACACACGTATATCCATACATATTATATATATTTATCATATTTACCAACCCCTCCGCTTGGGCAGGATATGACACAAGGTCAGTTTTTAAGCAGAGTTTAACAGGTTTGAATTCAGAGTTTTCCTTCTCCTAGACTAGTTGCCTCACTAAGGCTTAAGAACCTAGTCTGTCCTACTATTTACCCATAGCTGGAGGGAGACTAATTGGATTCATACCTTTCCCAAGGGTATTAGGGCTATGTGAAATGCAATCAGTCTCGTCCAGGCTTTGAACTCGTGTTGCCGTGTCCATTTCCTGCGAGGATAACCATTACACCATGGGCACCTCCACAATTATATATATATATATATATATATATACATATATATATATATATATATATATATATATATATATGCACATTATTGTGGAACAGGCTAATCTTACGACCCCACCTAAGTGAGCTGTTATGGTCCTGCAGATCATCTTTTAATCCAGTTTAAAAACCGGTACACTAAATTTCACTGAACTTCGATTAATGCAGGCGCTTTCTAACTTGTGAAATTTACCGGAGAAGTAAATTGAAAATCTTTTAATATGTATAGTTCTGTATAGTTGTATAGTTCTTTATTTAATATTTTAATGGCAGAAAAGGGGATTGGTCTTTTAAGTAAAAAAAAATCTTGTGTATTTTTTTTTTTTTTTTTCACATTTAATCAAGTCTTTGACTCTGTACATATCTCGAGTTCTGACAGCCCACTCCACTGGAGCTATAGAATACACCGACTGCATTTCTGCAGAAAGGTAAGAACCCCCACACACACACACACACACACCCAACGAGTGTCCTGAATATGACATTAAACAATCTGATGGTGTTGTTCCAGCCTGGGAAATTTCGGGAATGGGGAGTACCCCTTCTTTTTCATTGCTCCCAGGTCCACTCTGACCTGGACTGATAGCAATTGTTAGGGTCCTATCTATGGGTCAAATAGAACAAACTATGTGTGCAAACAAAAAACTGACGTTAAATTGTGACTGTTATATAGTAATACTTGAAACCATTTAACTATGTGCAAAAAAAGAGCTCAGATTCGTTTAAGAATGCTATGTGTTTACAAAATCATATATATAATATATATGTATAAAGAGGACTTGGCATTAAATAACCTACAATAGTTGATATGCCATAAGACCCAAACAAATCAAATCCTGTATATTTAATATATATGTATAAAGAGGATTTGGCATTAAATAACCTACAGTGATTGATATGCCATAAAACCCAATCAAATCAAATCCTGTATATTTAATATATCTGTATAAAGAGGATTTGGCATTAAATAACCTACAATGGTTGATATGCCATAAAACCCAACCAAACACAACCCTATATATCTAATATATATGTATAAAGAGGATTTGGCATTAAATAACCAACAATAGTTGATATGCCATAAACCCCAACCAAACAAAATCCTGTATATTTAATATATATGTATAAAGAGGATTTGTCATTAAATAACTTACAATAATTGATATGCCATAAAACCCAACCGAACCAAACCAAACCAAGTTCTAAAAACAATTCTTAATAATCCTGATTCATTTTATTCTCGTAACAAGCTTTTTATTAGGAAATTTGAACGGCTAACAAATAGAATTAATTCCTTTGTCCCATAAATCAAACATTTGTAACCAGTCCTCTTATACACACCCCATAATAAATTCAAAGTTTTTTTGGTTTTTTGAACAACGGAATTTAACTTTTAAGTTTTTCTCCTTGAACACGATTTTGCAATTAATTACGCCTTTTATTTTTCATTTTTCCTCTCGAAGCACCACATGCTTGACAATAATTTTCCATTTTCGGTGCCCTAATTTTTCTTGAAGTATCTTTAATAAATTCGTATTCTATTTAACTGTTTCAACTTACCACTGTCGCATTCTGTTTGAGATTCCCGCAGACATGGAAAAAATAGTCTTCAAAAGACTTTGTTCAGGTTAAAAACCCGATATCTCTCGCGAAAAATAGAAACTTTCTCGAAAAATCGTAGTAAAGAATACATTTTTCTTCATCTAGTTCCTTTCTGAATATTTTTATACAGCATTTTAAACTTTTTTGTCCAGACTGACGCACCCAGTATGACCATTCAACTTTTTCTCTATGCAATTGCTGACCTTCACTTTTGTTGGTGCTTTGCGGTCGGGATCCTAAAGGGAAATTGAAGATCCTTAGGTCTAAATTTTACAGATTTTGAATTCATGTGAACTCTTACGAATTTCCTGTTAAGTACATTTGGTTACCAACCGATTCCTTCTCTACTCAACTATTTTTTTTTCAATTTGACATCCTTTCTCCGAATTTTTCCCCCCAAAATCCGCAATTCTTAAAGGGACTATCTTAAAATTTATTGTCGGAGGTGCCCGTGGTGTAGTCGTTATCGTCGTAGGAAATGGACACGGCGACACGAGTTCAAATCCTGGACGAGACTGATTGCATTTCACATAGCACTAATACCCTTGGGCAAGGTATGAATCCAATTATTCTCCCTCCGGCTATGGGTAAATAGTAGGACAGACTAGGTTCTTAAGCCTTGGTTAGGCAACTAGTCTAGGAGAAGGAAAACTCTGAATTCAAACCTGTTAAACTCCGCTTAAAAATTGACCTTTTGTCATATCCTGCCCGAGCGGAGGGGTTGGTAAATAGTATCTTTACTATAATTTAAAATTTATTCCCCAACACACACACCAGTAACAAGGGTTAGTTTGCTTAGTATGTGTTTTGTTTGGTTTGGTTTCTTTGTTTAATGGCATATCAACCTTTGTAGGTTATTTAATGTCAAATCTATTTTCCTAGAAGAACGGTAGTGGTACTATTTAACCCATAGCTGGCAGAATAAGGGGGGTTCATACCTTTCCAAAGTGTTTTGTATTGCAGAAAACCTGGTGATATTTTTTCGCCATATATTTTACGTAAAAAAAGGATATTGTATAGTTTCAAATGTCGTTATGGTATATCAGACGTTATATTCATATAACTGTATGTAAATATCTGTAAAGCTTTTTATCATTAAGGTTTTTCAGACTATTGTCTTCATCTTTATTCTTATTTCCACAACGTTTCGGTCGATATTTCCTCCGGCCTTCTTCAGGTGTTTGTCGAACTCGGAAACCGTCAAGGAACATTTCCATTTCAAACAATTCACTTTAGCATAAGCATAAGCAGGATCGAGCTTCTTGAACAACTCCAAGTTCTCGCTCACCTGGCGACTTGCACGGAATGCGTTGCCCCTTCGCGACTTGAACTACAAAGCGGGCCTGGCAGACATGCCTGATTGCTCTCGCTGCAGCAGTGGCCTAGAAGAAACAGCTGAGCACTCCTTCTACTACTGCGAGCGAGTCCGCCCGTTTTGGGATCACGTCAGGGAGTGGACGGCTCGCATCGAACCCAAAAAGCTTGTGCTGCTCGACGTTGGTTACGTCGTAGACAACGTTCTTCCTCCGTTTCATGGTGAGAAGCATGTGGTGTTTCTCGCGATCCTAGCTGTAGCCCGAATGGTGATTTGGACGACGCGAAACAAGGGATTGTATGACGATGTAAACTTTTCTCATTGTGATCTGGTTTTGTATTTTCGGCATCAGCTGAGGGTCAAAATCAGATGCGATAGAAAACGCTTGGATCGCAGAACATTCAGCAAAAGGTGAGTGACTGCAGCGAGCCCGGTCGTACGAAAGGGGGCAATGTTGGAGTCATCCTTCTCTCCTCTGCCGGCCCATGGCGTCTACGGTACGGGTCCTTAGGGACCATATCCCTGGTAAGTAGAAATTTTTTTTTATTTTCCCCCATGTAACTTAGTTAGCAGTATGTTGTGAGTCATTGTCCCCGTCACCTAGCCGTTAGTTCTCAAGATCTTCCCCATCCCTATTACTTTTGTACCTCAACCCGTATCCCAGTCCACCTTTTCTGAAGTTCTTGAACATTCATATGTAAAAAATCATATTACCTACTTCTATCGACCCATACCGCGCCGGACCCTTTATTTCTTTTTATCTCTGTAGATTAGGATTCCCGCCCCACCTAGGGTAGGTCCGGCTTGTTTCCGGTTTCTTTCGACCCAGAAAACAGTCGGTCTCCAATTTTATAGACGGGGGGATGGGAGGGAAACCAAATGGGGAATTTTTTCCTTGTTTTTTTTCTTGTAAATATATTTTTCGGGTTTTTTTCTCCCATTCCCATCATATCATTGTACATAAACCATATTTTGTAAATAAAAAATCATATACCACATTTGGGTTTTAAGTAGGTTTTCTTCATAGAGCAAATGTGGTATTTTGGTAACTGCTGCGCGCATGATGAAGGACGAATTGTTATATATTGTACTGCCGAATGGGTCGGCAAATGTGGCTAGCTAGGTTCCCTTAGATTTCTTAGTTAAAGCCTGACCGCTCCCTTTCCCTCCCCCCAAAACCTTGAGGCCTTGTGCCTTCTTTGTAATATACAAAGAAATAAAATAAGCACGCTGTTTAAATGTAAGTACGGTTTAATTGTCAAAAACATTTCTATTTCAAGCTATTCAGTTTAGTGAAACAGTTCCAATTCAAACAATTCAGTTTAGCATACGTATGCAGTGAGTTCTATTTAACCCATTGATAGCGCCCTATTAGGTTCTACCATTCCAGGCCAGAGAGGACCTGAGAATAATGACAATGAAGGGGTGCTCCGCATTCCCCAAATCTACAGCATTACTGGAACCTCACCATCAGATTGTTTAGTGTCATATACCAGGACACTCGTTGTGGGGGGCGGTCTTATCCCTCTGCAGAGAAATAGTCGGTGTATTCTACAGCCCCTGCTGACTGGGCAATGGTATTGATGTAATATATTCACGAATAGATATACATAGAGAGAGAGAGAGAGGAAGAGAGAGGAAGAGATAGATACATAGATATTATATATATATATATATATATATATGAAAATGTATGTAAAAACACCATATCTTCTGGGGAGGATTTCATTCATAGAAATATTTGCCTACGTTAAACGTTTCGGTTTTTAGACCTTCATCTGGGCGTGTTAGTTACTTAATGAAACGACAGATCTTTTTTTAAAATTCCTCTTCCGCTGGTAGCAGTCTGTTTCGAATTTGTGCGATGCAAAGAGCGTCCCAACATTTATAATAAGAAAATTCACATCATATCAGTTTATTTACTTATCTATCCATCTTTATATTTTAATATCTATCCTATTTAGTTCATATTTAACTTCTTGTAACATTCCGTGATATATCATTGCGTCTTTGTCTTTGTTGATCTTCTTTATATTTTTCTCTGTTTAACTCGACTATCCGTTTATCAATCTGGTTAAATATATATAAAAACGGTGAAGCCGAATTATTTTAGATAAGGAATTTTGTACTTTTTTACACTAATCTGATCAAATAAAAAGATACATTGAAAAAAACCCGGTCTCTGTTTGATAGTATTGCAGTTTGAAATTATATAATCCAACAAATTTCCAGCATTTCTATGCGTATATAAACTAACAAATTGGAATTTTAAAAATTAAAGTTGCGATTAGTTTCTAAATTATCCCTGACCAAACCGTTGTTCATGTTTCCTTTTTTTAAATCTCTTTTGTGCTCTAAAACTTGATAACGGCAAGTTTCACCTACATAATCTTTATTACAATCCAGACATGGAATTTTATACATCCCTTCTATGTGGATATTGTTATTTTGATTATTAATTAAATTCTTAATTGTATTTGAAGAGTTATGTTTTAATTATCAGGTGGTTTAAGTTTTTTTCGATGATGTTTGGGGTTAAATAGTTGGTTAAAATGACACATCTATGTAATGTATAATCATTTGAAAAATTATTAAATTTCTGGAGAACATTTACGTTTGTAAATTTTGAGGGTTTTCTTTTTTGGCATGTTGTATAAAAATTTAGGATATTGAAGATGTGGGAAGTAATTTTCCATATTATTCACGATTAAAAAATTTGGGGGTGAAAATTCTAAGAGCTCTGATTCAAAAATCAATGATTATTTCTACTTTTATTGTGATACTTTGGTCTGATGAAAACTGTTTATGGAACGCTAATTGCATCATACAAATTCAAAACAGCACTACCAGCAGAAGTGAAATGTTTTAAAGCTTTTTTATCATTTTCGTTTTATTTAGTTATTTACTCGCCCTGAAGAAGGTTTAAAAACCGAAACGTTAAACGGAGACAAATATTTCTGCAAATGAAATCATTTTCTGAAGACCTTGTGTTTTTTCATCTCTATACTTTTTCATATATATATATATATATATATACTCAGAATATTTCAAACTTATTTTTATATCTTTTGAGATGTACGGGAGTTTCAGAAAAATTGGTATCATTTCGTAATCAAAAAACTCGTCTAATTCCTGTTAAAATTATCTCAAATCTTAAAAGCATGTGTAGAAACAACAAAAAAAATTCTATGTTTAAACGCCCTTTCTTTATCAATGAATTGCATTTCTATACCGGAAAATAAAAACAAGATAAAACATATATATATATATATATATATATATATATATATATATATATATATATATATATATATGTGTGTGTGTGTGTGTGTGTGTGTGTGTGTGTGTGTGTGTGTGTGTTGGTCAAGTTATTGATGACGAAATGACGTGAATTTTTCCGAAATTCTCTGATATAAAAAAGTTTGAAACACCTTGTGTATATATATATATATATATATATATATATATGTGTGTAGTAAGTAAAGTTGGCGACCATAGTTGAGGGTGACCCGAAGGCTACCTTTTCGATAGCTACGACACCAAGTTATAGGGGAGGGCGCTACTCCTTTCCCTGGATTTCTCCACTTTACCCTTGATCCGTACCTTATTATGCTGAGTGTTAAGCAAGGAGGCATCAAGTACCATTTTTAAAGTCTTTGGTATGACTCGATCTGGGATTTAACCCAGGTCTCCCGGGGTGTGTGTGAGTAAATAAGCAAATAAGCATGTGTTCAAAAGTATCCTATCTGAATCTGTGTTTACCAAGTGAGAACTGAACAATGAATAATATATTTTGTCTTTATAATATCTTTTTTTTCTTTATAATATCCATCTTGACATTCAGATCATTCCAGATAGTTTTCTGTTGTCCGATAAACATTAACATTTATCCTTTTATTTGGTGTGAAGCTACTTTTTTTGTGGAAACTTGAAAAACTTTTACGGAACAAGGTCTATTGCAGTGGTTCCCAACAGATTTTGATCCAAGACTCATTTTGGTACTTCTAAAATTCTGATGACCCCTGTAATATCTAATTCTTACATATTTAAAAGTTTACAGCAATTCACATGAAGGAAGTTTAAAAGGCCATTTACTTACTTTCTAAACAAACCCCACCAAAATATTACCGATGTTTGGAATTACTGGTCTAAAGCGGGCGGGGTGTGTAGTCCTTCTACATCCCTTTTTTAGTTATTTTTTTAGAAAATCTCTGCCCTATCAGAAACATTTAAAATACACCGACCACATTCTCTGCTGAGGGTAAGACTCCCTCAAAAAAAGAGATGTCCTGGGCACGATACCAAACTAGATTCAGTGGTGAGGCTCTAGTTCTGGAACTCTGGGAAGTTGGAAGCCACTTTTTCATTGCCATTACTCACAGGTCTACTCTGTCCCGAGGGAGCAGTCAGCTGGGGCTGTTCAATACACCGGCCGGGGTAAGATTCCTCCAACGAGTATCCTGGATATGACATTAAACAATCTGATGGTAAGACTTCGGTAATGCTGGAGCTTTGTGGAATGCGGAGTACCCCTTTATTGCTCCCAGGTCCACTCTGACCGGGAGTGGAAGCATCAGATAGGTTCCTATCTATGGGTCAAATAGAACTAAACTGTGTAATTACAGTAAAATGAATTCTTTGAAATAGAACTGTTTTTCAATTTAACTGTGTGTAAATAAAAAAAAACTGTGCACTTATGCTAAACTGAATTCTTTGAAATAGAACTGTTTTGACATTTAAAATGCTTACTTATACTAAACTGAATTCTTTGAAATAGAACTGTGTTTTTTTTTTTTTCGATTTAACTGTGTGTAAACAAAAAACTGTGTACTTATGCTAAACTGAATTATTTGAAGAAGAGCTGTTTTTGATATTTAAAATGCGTACTTATGCTAAACTGAATTCTTTGAAATAGAAATGGGTTTTTTTCCATTTAACTGTGTGTAAACAAAAACTATACTTATACTAAACTTAATTATTAGAAACTTTTATCAAAATGATTTAATTCGGCGTTAAATGGCTCGAAAAGGGTTGATACGCCTCAAACCAACCAACCAACCCGGAGTAGTAGTATCAGTTATCGTGTAACATATTAACCTTCGACCGAGCCGTCAATCAAGAAACAGGCGCACCCGGTCGAAGATATCGGAATATCACCTTGACCTGTGGACAGGTTGAATTCGGTGCAGATGCGACGCCCACAGGAAGCAAGTGGGTGTCAAACAATCATATAACCAGGTGCCACAGACGGTTTGAGTTAGTTGGACTTCGAGGCAGGCAGAGTTCAGTTCGAGTTGCAGTCACAGTTCGAGTTCCAGTCGCAGTTGGGGATAAGATGCTGTAGTGAGAGCCAGCGCCAGACAGAGGGCTTGGGCCCTCAGGACCCCGGTTGAGCAGCCCAGCAGAACGAGGAAGAAGTGCTGCTATAATACAGAGGAACTTGGGGTCAATATGTGGCAGTCTGTTCCGTCTCCAACTCACCTCTCACACATTATCAACATCAACCCTTTCGCAACCCTTTCGAGAATAAAGTGTGAGAGGTATATTTTTCTAAAGAAGTGTATTAGTTCGTCATTATTGTTGATTATGTTTCCACGTGTATATGTATACGTATAGTTGTCTCATGGCTATACAATAATCGTCCCATGAACGCCTACAACATTGTTTCCTTTTACCTTCAGTTGTTTTTGGTCTTTATTTTTGTTTCTCTTTGAGGAGTAAAACAAATAAAAGGTTCTAGTTTCATACATGCATTTGGATGGGAATAGGTGCTTTCACTGTGACTTGATCTTAAGTTAAATAACTATCATATTTACCAACCCCCTCCGGTCGGGCAGGATATGACACTAGGTCAGTTTTTAAGCGGATTTTAACAGATTTGAATTCAGAGTTTTCCTTCTCCTAGACTAGTTACCTCACCAACGCTGAAAAACCCCGTCTGTCCTACTATTTTACCCATAGCTGGAGGGAGAATAATTAGATTCATACCTTTCCCTAGGGTATTAGTGCTATGTGAAATGCAATCAGCCTCGTCTAGGAGTTGAACTCGTGTCGCCGTGTCCATTTCCTACGACGATAACCATTACACAACCGGCAACTGCTAAGATAAGCTAAATAACTATATTCATTTTTATTTTCTATTTTTATATCATTTAAATAAAGATAATTTTCATAAATAGTTTATTCTTTTTTTTTTAATTTGAAATAGTTTATTCTTTTTTTTTTTTAATTTGAAAAAGTTTATTTACAATTATATTTTATCTTAATTGGTTTGATATATCTTTGTATGTATATTTACATCTGTTTATATATGGCACATACGCCATTGTTATCTTGTTACGTATCAATAAAAAAGAAACTAAAGACGAAAAAGAAACATAAAGCATTTTTGTTTTGTTTTTTAAAAATGAAGAAAAAAAACAGGAAAAGAAAAAAGATAAAATCCTATGACTAAAGACAACTCTTCTATCAAAATATCTCGTAGAGACAAAAATAGATTAATTAAAATTTAGCTACAAAACACAAAAGAAAAAAGAGGACAGACGACTGGTCTTCGAAAACGGCCTGTGGAAAACAGATCAATTCAAAACGAGGCTTTGAGTACAAGCGTTTGCAAAATTAATGAACTCTGAAAGGGAAAACTGTCAGAAAACATGGCTACGACGTTGTTTCCTTTTTAGCTTCTGTTGTTTTTTTGTCTTTGTGTAGTTAGAGGTGATGGAGGATTCTGGTTTTATCCTTTATGATCACAGTCTTCTTCTTCAGCCTCCGTTTCAAACACAGGTTCTGTATTGCTCGTATACGCATGCGTACTTTATTTCGTGCATGCGCAGGCATTATTTGCTTCTGGAATAATCCTGAATATTTTTTTCAGACGCCGATGGACACACAAATAGAATTACAATACATTCATGCATGTACAAAAGAGATGAAAAGCACTTACACACACATGGGCGCAGATAGAGATACACTGAGAGAGAAGCACACACTCACATACAAACACACACATATTGAGAGACAGCGAGAGAGGGGTAAATACACACACACGGGTCCGTATACATATTAAGAGAGAGACGAGCATACACACACGCACATACACACAAAGGTTCACACGCACGTAGGTACACAGCGAGAGAGGGGCACATATATACACACAAAGGTACACACAGGCACAGAGAGGGGCATGCACACACAGGTCCACACACACACACACAAAGGTCCACACACATGCACACACATATTGAGACACTGAGTGATAGGGGCATATATACACACACACAGGTCCACACACACGTAGAGATATAGTGAGAGAAGGCAACATACATACACACATACACACACACAAAGGTCCAAACACACACACACACACACAGAGAGAGGAACTAAGAGAGAGAGGAAGCACACACACATATCCACACACTTACGCAGACATAGAGACAGAGCGAGAAAGAAAGAGGGGCACACATACACACACGCATTGAGGCACAGAGATAGATAGATAGAGTGAGAGATAGAGAGAGAGGTCGTATACACACGCGCGCGCACACACACACACACACACACATACTTTTAACTCTACATGAAGCTAACTGTAAACTCTTCCCTGACGAAAGCACAAACGAATATACAGGCTAAGTAAATTGTCGCAAAATTGAATTATCAAATTCGCGTATACGTTCTTTTGTTTCAGGCTTTGTCTACTGTGCACCAAACTAGAATAGACTGAATATTGTCTGTGAGGAAAGCTGCGCCACAATACAATTCTCTACTCCAGAAATTTAGAAGTCATTCTCGGAGGAAGCCCCAATACGAAGATTTAAGTGTGTTTGGTTGTCAATCTGAAGACCGACTTATATTTCTATTGATGAAAACCAAACATGCTGTCAACATCACAGTGTTTAGAGTTTATTAGTGCTGGTGAAGTTATGTCTCCATCTATTTTTCTACATGGCTTAAGATTCAACACATAGGACTACATTAAGTGCCTGGAAGAGGTAGTTTGTCTTGGATCGAGAGGGTAGTTGCTAGAAAACCCTACGTCAGGCAACAGGTCTCTGCACCATGCTACACATAGAGGAGAACCCTGTGTTGTTTGTAAGAAAATTTCTGCGACCACTTCTCCCTAACATCTAGCCGCTATCTATCTCCTTGATTATTAAGGGTGGGGCACAATTGACCGAAAAACCAACAGAACTCAGCGCAACACCAAAGATGAATTAAAAGCGAGGATAACGGCTGTATATATCAATCTAAATAAGGGAACGACCAGAAAAGCTTGTAGATTCTGAAATTGTCCAGAGACCGTAGTTGAAGCAAATGACGATTTCTTTGAATGAATTTAATCAATAGTATTACTGAGTAATTAGTCTAATGAGCAGAGTATTCGCCAATGGTCTGGGAGATCGGTGTTCAATCCCAGGTCGAGTCATACCAAAGACTCAGAAATGGTACTTGATGCCGCCTTGCTTAATGTTGTATATTGACCTTCGACCCGGCCAGACATGCCATTCCAAAGACGCGGAAGTTGCAAATTCCATTGGCGTAGGCGGGCTTGGCTGACAATATGGGACAAGGTAAAATCTCATGGTACAGTCATAGACTGATGCACCGGAAGAGAGTGACCTGTGAACTGCAGGACAATTATTTCTGCCCGATGACAATCAAACATGCCATTCCAAGGACAGCGGATGTGACACATCCCGATGGCCAGTTATAGGGAGATATTGAGTGGGCGGTTGAACTATTATATAACTTGGTTAAGACAGGAAGTCAGTTAGTTTGGAGACTAGTTTGGAGACCAGACCAGTTGGGGACAAGATGCCGTTGAGAAAGCCAGCACTCAGAAGAAAGCTGGGCCTCCGGACCTCCGGTTGAGCATCAGGAGAGCGAGAAAGACACAATGCTGATGGCCATAAGAGTGGGGGTCAATATGTTGCAGTTCTGTTCGGTCTCCAACTCCCTCTCACACACAAACCTTTCAAATAAAATGAGAGGTATATTTTTTAAAGAAGCCTTTTCTCGTCTTCATTGTGTCGTTGTGTTCTGCATGAATCTGTATATGACTATACAACACTCAGCATTATAAAGTACATTTTACTTAATATTTCAATATTTTTTTATGTTATTTCGGTGAATACATTCGATAAAATATGATATCAAAGTTACTTTCATTTTTGCAATAAACAGGGAAACTTGCCGCGACCGGCCGATAAACATAAACATGTCAAGTTACACGCCCGCTGTAGAACAACTATATCCGGGTACGACCGGAACTGACTAAGCCCTTTTTCTTTCTAACGACCTTGACACCTCGTTATAGCTAAAGAAAAGGATGAATTAAAAACTAATAACATTTACAAAGCACTTTGGCCGAAAATAACTAGATAAGACTAGAACTAATAGTCGTCGCTAGCCTATGACGGGTTAGAAAAACACTTTATGGCTACACTCATTTTTATGAGGGAATTTCTTATTCACGCGGCTGGGCTGTGTGTCACAGCCCTTTCGTGATATCAACAGGCCCTTTTCAACGCTCGGTGGCAACGCCCCGGCGAATGCCCCGGGGCCTGTTCTGGACTTCGGTCCGGAGCGTGGCCCTGGAAAAGGAACAATGGCAGACTTGGGGCCTTTAATTAGGCACCTAGTTTCGACTAGGCTACCTTCGGGTGGGCGAGCTGCATTTTTGTCTCCTTTGTCCCCCTTGTACGGCACTAGACCAAGCGTCTAGTTTAAGCCGTTAACTGGCATACGTGCCCGGACCCACATTTGGGTTCGTGAAACTGCTTGCCTCATCAGGCTCACATTGCACTAAGTGAGCCGATGAGCAGCACAGACAAGCAGGGTTCGAGTCTCGGCTCCTTCCCGACCTTCCCCTCCCCTTTATCCCCACTTTAATTGGCCTTCGGGCTTTTGACCTTGTGTCAAGTCGTGTCTGGTGGGAGGCAGCGACAAATATCGGCAACGCCCCGGCGAAGCTCATTAAGGAGGAATCCCGCATTCTGTGCGGTCGAATCCACCTTAACTTACGGCGTTGGCCCCACTTCTCGTGGTAGACCTGCCTTCCTTCCACCTACATAGGTATGCTCAAAGGTCCTTTTTAGGACCACAAGAGGTCTCTGTCTGCGGGTCAGAGCATCTCTGACTGGTCAGTAATGACCAGTCGAAATAGACGGCCAGGCGGCAAACACGAAGACGGATTCTAAGACCAACCGGTCTTAACCTCGGTTCCGATTGTCCGATAAGCTGCGCAGCGCTAATGGCACGGTCCAGCTTTTAGCTACGGCTTCACTATCTGCGCAGCGCTAAGATAACGCCCATCTTAGCCTCGGCCTCATGGCCTGTCCGCTCGTTCGCACGGCTTTGACACGGCAAAGCCTTCGCTCTCGTCCGCTCGTCCGCACGGCTTTGACCCGACAAAGCCTTCGTTCTCGTCCGCTCGTCCGCACGGCGTTGGACCCGACAAAGCCTTCGCTCTCGTCCGCTCGTCCGCCCGGCTTTGACACGGCAAAGCCTTCGCTCTTGTTCGCTCGCCCGCATGGCTTTTACCCGACAAAGCCTTCGCTCTCGTCCGCTCGTTCGCACGGCTTTGACACGGCAAAGCCTTCGCTCTTGTTCGCTCGCCCGCATGGCTTTTACCCGACAAAGCCTTCGCTCTCGTCCGCTCGTTCGCACGGCTTTGACACGGCAAAGCCTTCGCTCTCGTCCGCTCGTCCACATGGCTTTGGCGCGAACCTAGCCATAGCCATTGTCCGCACGGCTTTGACACGGCAAAGCTTTCGTTCCCGTACGATACGTCCGCACGGCTAGGGGGCCCAGCAAGGCCCTAGCCTTTCCTCGACCTCGACACTCTTACAAGGTACAACGCAGTCCACGTAACGACTCGCTGTTACGGACTGTTCTACCACTGCAACAACTGGCTCACGTACGACCCGCTGTACGAGCCAGAAACCAGGCCGACACACCCCCGGTTAATCCAACATATCGTCATAACCGGGGATGTCGATCTACCGAACTCGACTCTTCTGCAAGGTACCACGCAGTCCACGTAACGACTCGCCGTTACGGACTGTTCTACCACTGCAACACCTGACTCACGTACGACCCGCTGTACGAGCCAGAAACCAGATCAACACCCCCCCGGTTAACCACAACATACCGTCACAACCAGGGATATCGATCTACCAACCTCGACCGACCTCAGATGCCCGCGACGACCGTCTAGCTGAACTCAACGACTCGACCGACCTCAGCTTACCAGCATCCAACGTCTAGCTGAACTCAACGACTCGACCGACCTCAGCTTACCAGCATCCAACGTCTAGCTGAACTCTACGACTCGACCGACCACAGCTTACCAGCATCCAACGCCTAGCTGAACTCAACGACTCGACCCACCTCAGCTTACCAGCATCCAACGTCTAGCTGAACTCAACGCCTCGACCGACCTCAGCTTACCAGCATCCAACATCTAGCTGTACTCAACGACCAGCATCAACCATCACGGACATTTACATTCACGCTTGTAAATATGACAAAATAAATTGTCATTTGTTATACTTGTTATTCTCGCCTTTGTCCCTTCATATTGCTTTGGCTGTTCTCATTCACATAACTCATTTGCGGGGTCGACATAATTATCGGCTCCGCAACAAACTTGTTATGAACTTTAATTTGACCATGTTTCATGGAAGTTTTATTCTATTAACTCACAAGTTAAGAGCTGTAGGACAAGCAATAAGTATTGTAATTTCGTCATATATATATATATAGTTATCCACAGACAGACTGTTTCGTTCTATCAGAACTCTTCAGTGTGGCTAGACACACAGGACGCTCGAAGCCGGGATCGAAACCCGTCCAACTTTACGTTAGACTGTGTTTCAGACCACTCGGCCACCAAGCGGACCACGTTGACTAAGGTATTTTTATTTTTAGAAACAGCAGCAGCAGCCTTTGTTTACATTTTTTTATACCCTATCGGCTACGAGAGTGCTCAATTCTTTCGAAGATCTTTGCATTACGCTAGCGGCGGCCGGCAATTCCTTCGCCAGAGAGCTCAACCCCCGTGTGGGAGCATATATATATATATATATATATATATATATATGTAGATTTAGAATACTGTTAACAAAGTCAACGACGCTTGATGACAGTCAACAGACAGGAACGTGTCCATTGGTGTTTGCAAAAAACATTAATTTGCATACATATAAAGTTGGCGATCTTATTCGAGGGTGACCCGAAGGCTCCCTTTTCAATAGCCACTGGACCTAGGTGTAGGGGAGGGCACTATTCCATTCCCTGGATTGCTCCACTTTACCCTTGATACTTACCTTGTAATGCTGAGTGTTAAGCAAGGAGATATCAAGTACCATTTTTTAAAGTCTTTGGTATGACTCGACCTTGAATTGAACCCCGGTCTCCCGGACCATTGGCGAACAATCTACTCATTTGATCAATGGCCCGGTTATATATATATATATATATTAATGGAGGAATTATATATTATAATTTAAATTACAATGACTGTTACCATATACAGCTGATAAGACCCTATATGGTCAAAACAGCTGTCTAGTGGTTCCGTATGTTGCACGATGTGCTTGCCGGATTTTCTGGTCATAGTAATTCAATTTATATATATATATATATATATATACATATATATATATATATATATATATATATATATATATATATATTGTCATCCACAGAGTGACTGTTTCGTTATAACACAACTCTTCAGTGTGGCTAGACATGTAGGATGCTTGAAGCTGGGATCAAAACCCGCTAAACTTTACGTTAGATTTAGTATCATACCGCTCAGTAAACAAGCGTACTTCGTCAGCTAGGGAATTATAAGGTATTAAGTAGTAGCGTTCGTTTGTTTACATTTTATAACTTAACGGATACCAGAGTGCTCAATTCGTTCGAAGAGCTTTGCATTATGCGAGCGGCAGCCGTAAATTCCTAGGCCAGAGTGCTCAACCCCCATGGGGGAGTATTTTATAGTATTGAATTATTTTATGGGGCAAAGCGAAATAATAATCATTTGAGTCTAATTCATTTCAAAGTAAAAACTTCATCGTCAAAAACTATTTTTTATAAATGGACGTCCAAATTTTCAAATAATTTTTATTTGGCATTGCAATAGCCCTCTAAATTAATCTAATACTATAATCCACGGGCGTCACCTGTTCTGATTCCGTTAGCCATAACCAGTACAAGTGTTAAGTATTCCTGTATTGTTACTCACCTGTAGTCAGGATTGAACCTGCAAACTCTAGATGATTGTCTCCTTAGAAGCTTTGGGAACCAATGCCTATAACCGTTAAGCTATGTGTCCTGCTGGACACATAACCGTTACGCCATGTAGGGATATAAGACAAGATGTAATTTCTTCAAGTAATATGTTCTGAAGTTGCATCATATTAAATATAGTTGGCTATCTCTTGTTCTCTGTACCAAAAGGGTTAAATACAAAAAGTAGACATTGAAGGTATTCTAAAATTAATTTGATCTTGAATTACATTAAGTAATTATTGAAAAATAATAAAATAATTGACTTCAATGTGCAATGATTCAAGCAAATAGCAAAATACTTATACGAGATGCATACGATAAGTTTCCAAACTTTTTTCGTATGGTCACTTTTATTGATAGTACACACATGAAACTCTAGTCCCCTTCCAAGTAATCTCCTCCAGCTGCAATGCACTTGTTCTACCGTTCCAACAACTTCTGCAAGGCCCCATGGAAGTCCTCTTGTGTGAGCGTGTCAATGACCTTGGTCACAGCCTCTTTCATCTCCTCAATTGCCTTATAACGACAGCCTCTGAGCTTAGGGAATAACCAAAAGTCACAGGGAGCAAGGCTTGGACTATAGGGACGGTGACGAACTGTCTTGATGCCCTTCTTGGTCAAATAGTCTGTGACAAGAATGAAGTTGTTGCCTGGTGTATTGTCTTGGTGGAAATGCCACTGGCCCGATTTAAAGAGTGCTGGCCTCTTCCCTAGGAATCTCTTCTTGAACTCCCTTAAAACTTCAACATAGTAACCCTAACTCGAACCCTTTGGCCAATCAACTCTGGTGTATTGACTTCCTTACTCCTCCCACACCTCTCATCATTCCTCACAGACTCCGTGCCTTCCTTGAATCTCTTATGCCACTCAAAAACTTATGCTCTATTCATACAAGATGCTCCAAAAGCAGTCAAAAGCATTCCATACGTATCTGTGGCGTTTTTTTCCAAGTTTAAAACAGAATTTTATTGCATATCGTTCTTCTAAAGTGTCAGATTGCATTTTTGAAATTCACCTGCTGTGACAATCAGGCTTTAGTAGGGTGTATTCCAATTCCTGTTGTAGCTGTTCATTTGAAGCTGAAATCATAAAAATTGGTCACTCATCTCATAAGATGTATAGCAATAACATACTGAATTCTCAAGAGTTTACGACAATTTTAAATGCCGATACGAAAAAAGTCTGTAAACTTATCGTATGCACCTCGTATATATATTGGATTTTGTCATTCATAATTTCTTCTTTTTTTTTTTTTTTGAGCAATTGTAACTACACATTTCAAACTTTTAAAATGTTTTCAGTGCAACCGGAAATTACCTGATTGAAGAATAACTTTATTGTTCATTCATATTTCAGTAGTGAAAGAGTGCGCATCCAAAATTTAATCTTTGATCTCACACCCTAGAATAGATGAGTTGAAAGCGCATATTGGACATCTAATGTTATGGGAGTTTATGAATGATAAAAACGCGGCTGAAACAGATCAGAAAATTTCTAGAGTTTATGGCCAAGGTGTCATCACTGACCGCCACGTCCGAAAAAGGTTTTTAAAGATTCGTATTGGTGATACATCATCCAGAGATGAACCAGGACGCTCATCTGACTTCAATCGAGAATTGGTGGAATGCAACCCACGAAAAAGTGCTTGAGAATAAGCACTTGACTTCAACACATCCCGACCCACCATCTGCCTTCACTTGGAAAAGATAGGAAAAGTATGCAAGCTGGACGTTTAAATTCCTCATACTCTAAGAGAAATAAGGAAAATCGCATATCCATTGCGACAAGTCTTATTTCAAAGCAGAGAGGTCTTGTTTGTTTGTTTGTTTGTTTGTTGGTTGGTTGGTTTGGATTTTATGGCATATCAACCTTTGTATGTTATTTAATATCAAATCTATTTTATACAAATAGACATTTCTACTTCAAACAATTCCGTTTAGCTTACGTAATGTCAAAAACATTTCTATTCACTTCAGTCAAACAGTTCTATTTCAAACAATCAAGTTTAATATAATTATAGCTTTTGTTTACACACAGTTAAATGCCAAAAGAATTTTATTTCAAAGAATTTAGTTTAGCTAACAAAGACAGTTCCATTTCAAACAATTCAGTTTAGTTTAAATGCCAAAACAGTTCCATTTCATGCAATTCAGTTTAGCGTAAGTACACAACTTAGTTCTATCTGACCTATAGATAGGACCCTATCAGATGCTACCACCCCGGGCCAGAGTGAACCTGGGAGTGATGGCAATGAAGGGGTACTCCACATTCCCCAAAGCTCCAGCATTACTGGAGCGTTACCATCAGATTGTTTAGTGTCATATCCAGGATACTCGTTGACAGGGGTATTACCCTCAGTAGAGATGCAGTCGGTGTATTCTACAGCCTGAACCGAATAGACAAACAGAGAAGTCGAGTGTTTCTAAAGTATATCACAACAGATGACGAAAAATTGGTTTATTATGACAATGTTCATCGCAAAAAGCAATGGATTGACAAAGATGAATCTTTGTAGCCGACTCAAAAGGCAGAGCCTCAAGTAAGAAAAATTACGCTGTGTGTATGGTGGAATCACCACAGTATTACTCATTTAGAGTTTTTAACTACAATCAGTCACTCAAGCAGGAGGAGCCCGTGGTGTAATGGTTATTGTCGTAGAAAATGGACACGGCGACACGAGTTCAACTCCTGGACGAGGCTGATTGCATTTCACATAGCCCTAATACCCTTGGAAAAGGTATGAATCCAATTATTCTCCCTCCAGCTATGTGTAAATTGTAGGGCAGACTGGGATCTTCAGCCTTGGTGAGGCAGCTAGTCTAGGAGAAGGAAAACTCTGAATTCAAACCTGTTAAACTCCGCTTAAAAACTGACCTTGTGTCATATCCTACCCGAGCGGAGGGGTTGGTAAATATGGTCACTCAAGCAGACTTATACTCTCAATGGCTACAACGTGTGCAAAAAAACCTTCTAAGAAAAAAACCCGCACTCGTCTATAGGTAAAAACGTTGTACTTCTCTTCCAGAAGACGCAATGCCACATTCAGCAAGAATGACACAGAAAAAAAATTTGAATTACGGCTGGTCTGTTTTAACCCCACAACCATATTCACCAGACCTTGCAGCAAGTGATTTCCATCTTTTTCGTTCTTGAAGAAATTATCTGAATGACGAAAAATTTTTCTCAAGATCAGATGAAATCGTTTGTGGAAACTTATTGAACTGGAAACCAGCTTAATTTCACTTGAGAGGAATCAACAAACTACCTGATAAATGGCAAAAGGTGATTCAAAATTATGGCGAATATGCTATTGATTGAAATTAATTTATTGCTAGATTATTCTCAAACAAATTATATTTTACTAAAAAGAAAAAATGTATGACTCAGTTCTATATATATATATATATATATATATATATATATATTCACTACCAATCAAAAGTATTCGACCACCGTCAAAATGTTTTATTTATCATCTTAAAAGGGTTACTTTTAATGAAACAAATAAAGCACCACAATGGTTTTATTTATTATACTAAAAGTCTTCCTTAACCACATTAAATACAAATTTTTAAAAAAAAGAAAAGAAAAGAAAAGAAAAGAAAAGAAAAGAAAAGAAAGGGGGTGTCCTCGTGGTGTAATTGTTCAAGCGATGGACTGTGGAATCGTAGTAAGCGAGTTCGTACTCCAGTCGCACTATTACGTTCACTTTCGGGGAAATACCATGGGAAAAGTATGAACCCCCTTATCCTCCCAGCTATGGGTTAAATAGTACCACTACTGTACTTCTAGGAGAATGGCTTTGGCGTTAAATAACCTGCAAAGGTTGATATGCCATTAAACAAAGAAACCAAACCAACCAAAAAAAAAAAAACTTTTAAAATTTTTTATTCATATAAATGACTCCCTTTGGCTGCTATCACTGCTTCACAGATTCTCGGCATTCTTTCCACCAAAGACTGGAGGTAGACTGAAGACAGTTCTGCCCAGTTTTCCTGCGAGAGTTGCCAGAGGTGAGATGCACTCGTAGGTTGTTTTGCTCTGATTTTCAGTCAAGTTCATCCCACACTAGTTCAATGAGATTCCAATCTACTGATTGCACCAGTCAAGACATCAGTTGAAGCATGTCCTGTTCCTCCTTGCTTTTAATCTACCTCTGGCAGAATATACTTGTATGCTTTGGGTCATTATCTTGCATGAATATAAATCCTTAACCCACAAGTCGTATTCCAGATTGGATCGCGTGATGCTGCAGTATGCTTTGATAGCCAGTCTGATTCAATTTGCACTTTACCTGATACATATCCCCAACTTTGCAATTGGCAACCCCTCACATAGATTCTGACAGAGCTTCCTCTGTGCCTTATGGTTGATGAGATACAGGGTGTTGCAGCTCTTTCACCAACTCTTCACCACACGTAGACTCTTCTAGTTGACCCAATGATTTTGAACTTTGATTCGTCAGTTCAAAGGACTTTATTCCACTGCTCTATTGTCTGATCTTTGTACACCTTGGCCCACTGAAGCTTTTTGACATTGTTTTGATTCATCAACAGTGGTTTCTTGAGAGCAATTCTGCCGTATAGGCCAGCTTCACAGAGTCTTCTCTCGGTGGAGATTGACACATTTTTTCACACCATTGGTTCAGTAGTGCAGTGATGTTTGTTGCAGTCAGCCTTCTGTTATGCAAGCTGGTGACTGATGACATTGTCCTCTGCAAACGTAAAACAGGTAGTATCTAGCAGGCAGTAATTCAACACAGTATGGTCTAATGTAAGTTCAAGTGGTGGTATATTGTAACTTTTGAAGAACTTTTTATTCATGCTCAGTGTAACATATTGACCCCGGCCGAGCTATCAAAACGGGAAATGCACCTGTGTAAATAACAGGTGCATCCGGTCGAGGAATATCAGGATATAACCTTGACCGTGGACGGGTTGAATGAGTGCGATTTGTGACGCCCACAAGAAGAAAGTGGACGGCGAACAATTATATAACTCGGTGCATAGAAAGTTCAATCAGTTGGAGATCAGACCAGTTGGAGATAAGATGCGGGAGAGAAAACCAGCACCCAGCAGAGGGCCCTCGGGGCCCCCGATTGAACTGTTGAAGTTCAAATCAGTTGGAGAGAAGATGCTGGAATGAGGAATATGTCCCAGAGAGACTGGGTCCCCAGGCCTCCGGTTGATAAGCCCAGGAGAACGGGAAAGAAACGCTGTTATGGCCATAAGAGTGGGGGGTCAATATGTTACAGTTCTGTTCAGCCTCCAACTCACCTCTCACACAGTAAAACATTTAGTAACCCTTTCGAACCCTTTCAAATAAAGTGAGAGGTATATTTTTCTAAAGAACTGTGTCGCTCGTCTTTACTGCGTCGTTCTTATGATTCTGCATGCATATGTGTATGTATAGTTGTTCATGGCTATGCAACATCAGTAAAATAAACAACTTCAAATCAATTTTTCAAAATATATCTGGTTATACTAAGTTAAAAGTTACTGAGGAAGAATTTTAATTAGTATAATAAATAAAAACATTGTGGTACTTAATTTGTTTCATTAAAAATAACATTTTTAGGATGAGAAATAAAATTTTTTGAGGACAGACAAATACTTTTGACTGGTAGTGTATATATATCGTAGATGTTTGAACATTGGAGTTCACTGTTACAAAAATCTCGAGATAGCAGTGAAGATATGTATATATATATATATATATATATTTAAATATCCAGTCAGTGTCCAATGAGAGTGGGTGTGGATTATTCTTTACATAGAATATATGAGGAAAATCATATAAATCTATGAGAGTGTTCAATGTATGGCTATTGTTAGCTCCCTATTTATTCGCTGGGGTACAACAAAATTCACATTCAAAGCGTATATAGTACAATTAAATGGAGACTCAAACTCGGTTAAGTCGTCATAATAAATTTATTTCGGCGGAGAATATTATTGCTATACTCTCCGTCTCGTCAGATGACTATTTACCTGCTTCTCTCCAGTCGCAGAGTGGCAAATGTGGAGTTACAGTTCGTATTCAGAAGATAAAATAAAAGAATCTTTAAAAAATAAAGAAAAATAAAAAAATATGTGTGTGTGTGTGTGTGTGTGGTTTAGTTTGATTTCTTTGTTTAATGGCATATCAACCTTCGTGAGTTATGTAATGCCAAAGCTATGTATGTGCGTGTGTGTGTTCGTTTTATTTTTTATGTTTAAAAATTACTCCTCGTTAGAATTTTTTCATTTAGAGAAATTAATTTTAAAAGTAGGATCGAGTGAGCTTACCATAAAGTGAGGGTTTAATTAACAATAGATGTATAAGACATTGGTTTGGCGTACAATGTTATGACATTTATTGTCCAATTTACCGTATAAGATTAATGAAAACGTTAGTACTTTTGTACATAATATCCTTTCATTCCAGCTTGACTTGTACAGACATGACTAGTTTCTTCTTGATCAGCTTTTAGAGGAGAAAGCTGAGACTCAAGACATTTTCAGGCAGTTTTTTAAAGTTTGTTTTTTTTGTTTAGTTTTTTTTTTGTTTTTTTTTTTCAACCTGAGAAAAAACAACTTGCCTCCAGATAAACCCTCACCAATGGCCACAATCACTTGCCTGAAGCTCCCAATCACCAGCTTAGATATTTGTCGCTTTAGGGGAGACCCTCAAATGGTTTTTCTACTTTATTTTTGGCTTATTCCATTTACCAGTTCTCCATAGATAGATTGATAGATAGATAAGGTGTATGGCACAGAGCATTTTTGAGGTTAAAAAAACACGTATTCTATATAAAGTTTACTCACTCGATTTGGACAGAAATGGCATATTTTGTCATCTGATGACAAAAAGTGACTTATGAGGTCAAGCTTGCAGTCTATTTTGAGGACTGAGATCAAATCAATATGTATGCAAATAATCACATCCTGGGATTTTCTGTTTGTGATCCTCAGTTCGACACACACACACAGAATCCAGTATAGTAGTATAAATTGATGTGGTTATGGCAGATTTTACAAATACTTGTTGTTGCCAAAATAGAAGTATGGGGTGTCTTAATAGTATACACAAGACCCATATGACTATTAATAAATGTACTACTAATAATGTGTTTTTTGGGGTGGGTTGTTTCAAATTTGAATATAGTACATTATAACGACTAGTATTCCTCGATCTTTGACAAAAAAGGAAAAAAATACTTTGCGTTTTGGGTTTTATGGCATATCAATTATTGTAGGTTATTTAATGCCAAATCCTCTTTTTACATATATATTAGATATATATGATTTAGTTTGCTTGGGTTCTATGGCACATCAATCATTGTAGGTTATTAAATGCCAAATCCTCTTTAAACAAATATATTAAATATACGATGTGGTTTGGCAGGGTTTTATGGCATATCAACCATTGTCGATTATTTAATGCCAAATCCTCTTTATACGTATATATTGAATATATAATTTGGTTTTGGTGGGTTTTATGGCACATCAATCATTGTAGGTTATTTAATGCCGAATCCTCTTTATACATGTATATTAAATATATGATTTGGTTTGGCTGGGTTTTATTGCATATCAATCATTGTAGGTTATTCTATACCAAATCCTGTTTATACTTATATAGGGTGCCTCAGTATACATAGGACCCATGAGACTGCTAATAATTCTACTAATAATAATTTTGTGCTTTTAATTTCAGATTTAAGAATAGTATGTTATAACAACTATTAATCCTCGATCACACTGCTTTGAACAAGAGAGAAAAATATTTTGCGTCACTACTTATTTGGAGACAAGATCATTAAAAACTGTCTCAAAATAGACGCAACCCATTAATATGATAATGATTTATTACAGAGACAAGAGACTCAAAAAAAGATTTCATATTCGTGAAGCTGATACTGTTGTATAGCCACATAATAGATATGCATATATACACATTTACATGCAGAATACATATTGACGCAATGAATAAAGACGAGCGAAGACTTCTTTAAAAAATATACCTCTCCCTTTATTTGAAAGGTTTGTGTGTGAGCCTATTTACCAACCCCTCCGCTCGGGTAGGATATGACACAAAGTCAATTTTTAAGCGGAGTCTAACAGGTTTGAATTCAGAGTTTTCCTTCTCCTAGACTAGTTGCCTTGCCAAGGCTGAAGAACCTAGTCTGTCCTACTATTTACCCATAGCTGGAGGGAGAATAATTGGATTCATACCTTTCCCAAGGGTATTAGTGCTATGTGAAATGCAATCAGCCTCGTCCAGGAGTTGAACTCGTGTCGCCGTGTCCATTTCCTACGACGATAACCATTACACCACGGGCACCTCCCGTTTGTGTGTGAGAGGGAGTTGGAGACCGAACAGAACTGCAGCATATTGACCCCCACTCTTATGGCCATCAGAGTTTTGTCTTTCTCGTTCTCCAGGGCTGCTCAACTGGAGGCCCGGGAGCCCACTCTGCTGGGTGCGGGCTTTCTCTACCGCATCTTGTCACCAACGGGTCTGATCTCCAACTAACTGACTTCCTGTCTTCACCGAGTTATATAATAGTTCAATCGCCCACTCAATATCTTTGAAATGGCATGTTTGATTGTCATCAAGCGGAAATAACTGTCATGCAGTTCACAGGTCACTCTCTTCCGGTGCATCAGTCTATGACTGTACCATGGGATTTTACCTTGTCCCATATTGTCAGCCAAGCCCGCCTACGCGATTTCTTCCCATAACTGCCATCGGAATGTGTCACTTCCTTCCGGTGCATCATTTTGGAATGGCATGTTTGGCCGGGTCGAAGGTCAATATACAACAATATAATAACAATTAAAAAACATTGACTTGATGTCATTAGCTGAAAGGATACATTTTTACAGGACGTTTTCTAAAAGACCGCAATTGCACTTGTCTCAGTAATAAATCATTATCATATTAATACGTTGAGGCACCCTGTACACTTATGGTCAATTGTAAATGTCTATTTACAAGGTCTAGAAAAGGGAATTTAGTATCTATCATTAGGATACAAATTTGGTCGAGTACTACGATTCTTAGTATGACTGCTAAAACAAGAAAGCGGCTATGATATTTAACCAGTTGGAAATTTGGGGGCAAGGAGTCGCTGTGGTGGAGTGGGTATCGTACTGTATTGCGGCCTTGTCGTAAAAGAGTTCGACCTCCAGTCACTTTTAGATAAAAATATGAACTTCCTTATCCTCCTCAGCTGTGGGTTAAATTGTATCACTACTGTTCGGCTAAAAGAAGAGCTTTGATATCAAATAGCCCACGAAGGTTGATATGCCATTGAACAAAGAAAATTAAAATTCTTCAAAAGAGTAGAAGAGATTTGATTATTTTAATCTTCTTCTTCTTCTTCTTCTTCTTCTTCTTCTTCTTCTTCTTCTTCTTCTTCCTTTTTACTACTATTAATCATCATCATCATCATGTCGTGCCCCCAGCTCAGATATCCCTGACGCTCTCTCGACACTTCTCCCTATCGTTCATCGTTTCAGGCACGTCTTCAGGGCTACATCCCGTATCCTCACAGAGCTGCTGTATGTATGTTCGAGCTGGTCGTTCTGCGTTTGCTTGGCCATATGTGGGGGTCCATAGGAAACATCACTTATGAGCTCCTCCCTACTTCTCCAGCAGTGTCCTGCATGTCTGGTTCGTCTAACTTGGATAGTTTTCGTGATGGGAGGTAGGTGGCCGTATAGTTGGGGCTTTGTGGGGTATTGCCTCCAGGACTTGTTCAATATTGCTCGCAGCATTCTTGTGTAATTGCCGTCTTGCTACTTTTTTTTTCTCTCTTCATTATTCTTTTATTCTTTTTGTATTTATTTACCAAACCCATCCGAACGGGCAGAATGCGACACATGGTCAATTCTTAAACAGAGGTTTAACAGGTTCGCATTTAGAGTTTTCCTTCTCCTAGACTGGTTACCAAAGCAAGACTGAAGAACACAGTCTACCCTACTATTTACCCATAGCTGGAGGGAGGATGATTGGATTCATACCTTTCCCAAGGGTATTAGTGCTATGTGAAATGCAATTAGCTTCGTCCAGGAGTTAAACTCGTGTCGTCGTGTCCATTTCCTACGATAATAATTATCAAGGGCACCTTCAATTATTTTGGCACTACAACTACCATTCTTCTTCTTCTTCTTCTTCTTCTTCTTCTTCTTCTTCTTCTTCTTCTTCTTCTTCTCTCAACAATGGGTTAAATATTACCTCTACTATTTTTCTGCAAGTGTAACTTTAATATTAAATAACTCACAAAGCATGGCATATCAACCCTTGTGGGTTATTTTATGCCAAATTCTATTCATATATAGAAAAGACATATGTGGAAAGTTGGATAAATAAACTCAAAATTAGATGTGTGATATTTCATTCGGCTTTATTTCATCTTGAACTTCTTCAGACAGAGACCGCTTTTTGAGTTTTTCTATCTAAAAGCATGTGAGAATGAAAACGGTTGGGGAAGGGAGTGTATTTCGAAACAATCTGATAGTGAGGTTCCAGTGATGATCAAACTTTGGAGAATGCATAGCACCGCTTCATTGCCATAGCTCCCAGGTCCACTCTGTCCTGGAATGGTAGCACCTGAGAGAGCCCTATCAATGCGTTAAATAGTACGAACTGCATACTTATGCTAAATTGAATTGTTCGAATTAGAACAGTTTGACTAAATTGAATAGATTGAAAAAGAAATGTTTTTGAAAATAAAACTGTATTTACGTGGTGCCCCCAATAAGTTTCCAGACTTGTTTTGTACAAGCATTTAAAATTTTCGTAGACTCTTGAAAATCTAGTATGTTATTGCTATACATCTTATGAGATGACTGACCAATATTTATGATTTCAGCTTCAAATAAACAGTTACAGCAGCAACTGGAATACACGCTACTAAAGCCTGATTGTCACAGCTGGGGAATTTCAAAAATGCAATCTGACACTTTAGAAGAATGATATGCAATAAAATTCTGTTATAAAACATGGAAAATGCCACAGAAACGTATGGAATGCTACTGACTGCTTTTCGACCATCTTGCATGAATCGAGCATAAGTTTTTGAGTGGCAAAAGAGATTCAAGGAAAGCGCGGAGTCTGTGAGGGATGACGAGAGGTGTGGGGGGGAGTAAGGAAGTCCATACAAAGGGTGATATGCCATAAAACACAAAGAACCAACCAACCGGATTCAATTTGGTGTCACAGCCAGAAACCAGTCACCCAAAGGCTTAGAATACGCGAACAAATAAACTGCATCTGGTGGTGAGGCTCCAGTTCCGGTTCTCTAAAGAGAGTAGAGTACAAGTTTATTGCCATAACTCACAGGTTCACCTCGATGCAGAATGGTAGTACCAGTTAAGTTTCCATCAATGAAACAAATAGATTCATTTGAAAACTATTAGTATAAGACAGAAATACTTGGTGCCATAAAATAAAGAACAGTTACTTGAAACTCTAATTGTTTACGAGAGAATTTTATTAATTTTTGAAACCATACAACTCTATGCAAAGGAGTATTATTAAATAAAAATAATTACTTGAAGCCATTTGATTATTAGTATTAGATAGGAATACTTGAAACCATACAACTGTGTGCAAGAAACGTTTAAGAATCATCTACACAAAAACGTACAATGAACGCAATTCCCTAAACTGAAGGCAAAAAATAACCCTAGTCGAGTTGACACAAGTTAAAATCAATCGAGCACTTAAAAACTCCTAAGTAAATACATTTCCCAACAATTTTGTTTGATGGCATATCAGCCTTAGTAGGTTATTTAATGCCAAAGCAATTCTCCGAGAAGAACAGTAGTGGAATTATTTATCCCATAGCTGAAGTTCATAATTTTCCCAGGGGTATTTGCCCGAAAGTGAACGTAATAGCGCGACTGGAGTTCGAACTCGCATACAACGATTCCGCAGTCCATAGCTTTAAACATTACACCACGAGGATACCCCGGAAGTGTTACGCCTGTTATTTTAAAGTAAGGTAGATTTTAGTACTATATTTCCTTATATAATCTGTCAAAAGGCCATTTATATTGAGTACTAATATGAAGGTAAAATTGACAGGCATCAATGGGAAATAGATTAGTTTTTTGAGACTGAAACAACATCGTTTGGATTTAAAAACTGACATGTGTCTGTGAAAAAGAATTATGACCGCCAAAAACAGCGCCCTGATTGAGTTTGTGTTATTTAGTCCGAGTTTTTGTTTTGTTTTGTTTTTTTTTTTTTGTTTTTTGTTTTTTCTTCTTTTTTTATAGTTGTTGATATAAAAAGAAGAAGAGTTGTTTAATGTAATGTTGGGAATTCGAAAATGACAAAAATCAGAACGGTGAGAAATGTGACGGGTTGTAAATTAATGTTGGTTGTTGTTTTTCATTGCATTTCAGTCATCGGCATTTAGTGAAAATATAAAATGGCCGAATAGAAATGTAGAAGACAGTAAAAAGAAAGGTGTGAAAGAAATAAATAAAGGAAATATGAGAGGGGGAAATACTATTTGAATTAAAGGAAAGAGGGAAGAAAGGATGAGGAAAGAAGCAAAAAGTATAAAAAGGAGGGGAAAAAGGAAAGAATGAAAATTTGGAAAAGATGAAGACTTTAAAGAAATAATGAAGGAAAATAAATCTCGAGGAAAAGAAAGAAAGAAAGAAAGAAAGAAAGAAAGAAAGAAAGAAAGTATTTAAACGATGATAACAATCTTTAAAGAAAGAAAGAAAGAAAGAAAGAAAGAAAGAAAGAAATTATTTAAACGATAATAACAATCTTAAAAGAAAGAAAGAAAGAAAAAAGAAAGAAAGAAAGAAAGAAACTATTTAAACGATAATAACAATCTTTAAAGAAAGACAGAAAGAAAGAAAGAAAGAAAGAAAGAAAGAAACTATTAAAACGATAATAACAATCTTTAAAGAAAGAAAGAAAGAAAGAAAGAAAGAAAGAAAGAAACTATTTAAACGATAGTAACAATCTTTAAAGAAAGAAAGAAAGAAAGAAAGAAAGAAAAAAAGAAAGAAAGTATTTAAACGATGATAACAATCTTTAAAGAAAGAAAGAAAGAAAGAAAGAAAGTATTTAAACGATGATAACAATCTTTAAAGAAAGAAAGAAAGAAAGAAAGAAAGTATTTAAACGATGATAACAATCTTTAAAGAAAGAAAGAAAGAAAGAAAGAAAGAAAGAAAGAAACTATTTAAACGATAATAACAATCTTTAAAGAAAGAAAGAAAGAAAGAAAGAAAGTATATAAACGATGATAACAATCTTTAAAGAAAGAAAGAAAGAAAGAAAGAAAGAAACTATTTTAACGATAATAGCAATCTTTGAAGACAAAAAGAAAGAAAGAAAGAAAGAAAGAAAGAAAGAAAGAAACTATTTAAACGATAATAGCAATCTTTAAAGACAAAAGAAAGAAAGAAAGAAAGAAAGAAAGAAACTATTTAAACGATAATAGCAATCTTTAAAGACAAAAGAAAGAAAGAAAGAAAGAAAGAAAGAAAGTCATTAAATATAAATTAAATCTGTAAATTTCATAAACGCTTTGTAATAAGACTTTTCTGTAAATGATTCTCCCGATGAAAACAGTTACCGCTTTCCGGTTGTTATGGCTACAAAATGACGTCTGCAGAATTTTCTCACTTGCTTCTTTAATTGTATTAGGTTTTTAAATTCATCCAAATAGGTTTCATAAATTTTTGTTACGCGGCAACTATTTTGCGTGGAGTTGCAAGATTTGCTTAAACGTTTATCTGCGAATATATAGTGAGATGTAAGTAAAACAAGGTTACGTAAATGGCTTCCCGGAGTCTAGTGTTGTATTGCGAAGTTGGTGAATGGTTTGTTAAAAGAATGTGTGTATAGAAAGTGCGTGTGGCACAATAGACTAAGCGAGCTGAGTTCTAATCCTGTGACCAAATGAGATTTTATTTTTTTTATCATAGTCGCTCTTGCAGCCAGTACACTTCTTTCAATGCTTGCATCTTCTTGGTCAAAAAGTCATCAACAACAGATATGACGTTGGTATATCTACATATCATAGTCGCGCTTGCAGCCAGTACACTTCTTTCATCAGTGTTGCAATGCTTGGATCTTCTTGGTCAAAAAGTCATCAACAACTGATATGACGTTGGTATATCAACATATCATCGTCGCTTTTACCATAAGTACACTTCTTTCATCGGTGTTGCAATGCTTAGATCTACTGGGTCAAAAAGTCATAAACAACAGATATGGCGTTGGTATAATGTTTAATGAACACTGATATATTAGAGATACGGGCCAAGTTCGAAGTAAAGATTTTTAAAAAAGCAGATAAAAATTAGGATGGAGAGGATCAAAATAGGTTTCAAAATGAACAGCATGGATAAGGCTCAACTTCTGAGTCATGAAAACAGCCATGAAAATAAATAAAATTCTGACAAAAGCTGAAAAACACATCATAAACATGAGAAGAGAAAAAAATCTGAAAATGAAATAGAAAAATATTTTAACACCACGCAAAGCAAAAATAAAACTACAAAACTTCGATAATCAAAAATAAGATCAAATGCATATGTGTGCGCGAGACTGATTGCATTTCACATAGCACTAATACCCTTGGCAAAGGTATGAATCCAATTATCCTCCCTCCAGCTATGGGTAAATAGTAGGGCAGACTAGGTTCTTCAGCCTTGGTGAGGCAACTAGTCTAGGAGAAGGAAAACTCTGAATTGAAACTTGTTAAACTCCGTTTAAAAATTAACCTTGTGCCATATCCTGCCCGAGTGGAGGGGTTGGTAAATAGGATTATTCTCCCTCCAGCTATGGGTAAATAGTAGGGCAGACTAGGTTCTTCAGCCTTGGTGAGACAACTAGTCTACGAGAAGGAAAACTCTGAATTGAAACCTGTTAAACTCCGCTTAGAAATTAACCTTGTGTCATATCCTGCCCGAGTGGAGGGGTTGGTAAATAGGATTATTCTCCCTCCAGCTATGGATAAATAGTAGAGCAGACTAGGTTCTTCAGCCTTGGTGAGGCAACTAGTCTAGGAGAAGGAAAACTCTGAATTCAAACCTGTTAAACTCCGCTTAAAAATTAACCTTGTGTCCTATCCTGCCCGAGCGGAGGGGTTGGTAAATATGTATGTGTGTGCGTGTATGTGAGTGTGTGTGTTTATATGTGTATGTTTGGGTCAGTGTGTTTGTGGATATGTGTATGTGATGACTGCCGCATCTTAACAGATGATTGTCGTCTTTACTACTAAAATTAAAATCAACCATTGGTTAATAACTAATTTAACAAGTGGAAAATATTCAAAGTGCGTTAGAAGATAAAGTAGCAAGGCATCTCTACGTCATTGGATAATAGAGACATACACTTGAAAAACACATACGCCACTCTTTTGGTCTATATAGTGACAGACCAGTGACAAGCACAAATAGATAACTAGTGACTATGTAAAAAGCAGATCTTATTTCAGAGTATCTTCTCTTAGATTTTTCTAGTCAACGGATTATAGTGACATAGGCTTGTACGACACTTATGCCACTCTCTGAGTCTTCATAGTGACAGCCCAGTGACTAGCATAGCAAGATAACTGGAGACTATGTAAACTGCAGATTTTATTATAGAGTATCTTCTCTTAGACTTTTCTAGTAAAAGGATTTGAGTGACATAGGCTTGTACAAGACTTATGCCACTCTCTGGGTCTTCATAGTGACAGCCCAGTGACAAGCACAAGATAACTGGTGCCTATACAAACTGCAGGTTTTATTTCAGAGTATCCTCTCTTAGACTTTTCTCACCAAAAGATACTTACAAGTCGGCAGAAGTTCGATGCTGGAGCTTTTTTCTCCAAGTTGATTTTGGAGTTAACTTCTTGAAGGGTTGCATTCACCACGGCATTATCATTAGGCTAGAGTCCCTTCTATCCCAAACCTTAATATATATATATTTATATATATATATATCAGATGCGAATGTTTCAAGATTTTTATTTTACTTATTTTCTATTACTACCATATATATATATATGTATATGATGACTGCCACATCTCGACAGATGATCGCCATCTTTACCACCAAAATCCATGACTTTTTGATTAATATCTAATTTAACTTGTAAAGAATATACAAAATTCGTATAAGGTATAATCCAATAATATAGAGATGTCTATCAGTACATCAATGGATTATACGAGCATCGTTAGACGTTGATTTGTCAGGATGCTTTAATGGGGCCTCATGTCAGTGAGGGGGGGGCCGATGTGCAAATAAAACCGTCGAGAGGAAGGCCCCGAAACGGTGCACATTCTCTCCTGATGACCCCAAAACAAACATGGAGTTAAAACTGCTCGGTGGAAATAAGAATGGTTGAAAGAGCGTTTTCTATCCGCTCACTTTTTGCTGAGTTTCTGTTACTTGGTAAGTAACTTCCTAATCCAATAATGTACAGATGTCTATCAGTACATCAATGGATTATAGTAGCATACGCTTGTACAAGCTTTGTGCCATTCTCCATATCTGCATAGCTACAAACCGGGGCATTGGCCTGACGGGTAGAGTGTTCGCCAATGGTCCGGGAGACCGGGGTTCAATCGCAAAGACTCAAAACATGGTACTTTATGCCGCCTTGTTTAACACTCGGCATTATAAGGTAAGGGTAAAGTGGAATGGAGTAACACCCTTCCCAATACCTCGGTGTAGTAGCAATTGAAAAAGGAGCCTTCGGGTCACCCTCGACCTAGGTCGCCAACTTCACTTTTTTACCTACATAGCTACAACAATTGCATATATATATATATTTACTAATCTAATATCTACCAGCATTCATGGTACCAGAAAAAAGAAAAAAAAAACGCCAGGAACAAGAGATAATAGTATCTCGAATCACCGCCCGGGGGAAAAAGAAAAAAATATTATAGGTCAAAAAGAAAGAAAAGGCCAACCTCGTCAGACCCCTTGAAAAAAAATCAAGAGATATGCAGTCAGTTGGTCAAAAGAAAACTAAAACCTTCCGCGAATCCTGCAATGCTATAATTACAAGAGCCAATTATAAAATTAACTTAAATCGCGAGTCGGAAATCTTCTACTAAAGTTTCACCTTATCGGATCATCAGGAAGTCTAACCCCGACCAATGCTAAAGGAGAAAACGCCGTCTTATATTCACCAAAAACCCACCTAGCTTAGAATTTGCATAACAAAAGAAAAATAATAAAAATAAAAAAATAAAAAATAAAAAAATAAAAAATAAAAAAATAAAATAAAAAATAAAAACTCTTACTTTTATTAAAAAAAACGTTATAAATTCACCGAAACCTATCCCTAATTATAGAGCAACCATGCATATATATATATATGTGTGTGTGTGTGTGTGTGTGCGTACGGTATATATAACTCCTTTTTTTTAAACCGCCATCTGTGCGATGCAAGTGAACTTAGTCAAGTGGCAATAGTAGATCTATATAGCTAATATCTTATCAGTTCTTGTCATATATGATCTGTAATAATCTAAGCTTGAACAGTGCGGTTGCTGTTAAAACATTTTTAAGACTGGCGAATCTGTAATAATAATGATGTTGCTCCTGATAAAAAATCAAAACTGCTATGGGTTAAAAATTTCAGAGCCACAGGTTTATCAATTAAAAGACAGCCACTAGAAAAAATTAAAGGATGCAATTCGCCCCAAATTACCCCAAATACCCTTTAGACGTGACTTTTGGTCTTTTGTCAACTTGCTCAAAACATGGCCGATCCAAGCCACTATCATAACTCATCGTAACAGCCAAAAATAGTAAGACATTGGCTTGATGGAACTACTTCTGCCACTTGCTAAAGCCCATTTATAATATAGGGGTGACAGTTTAAAATCTGTGATGTATCTCTGCTGCACCCAGCCTAAAGAGTGTACATTATTTGAGGTATGATGTAATATAATTAAGGATGATGATTGATTAAATTAGTTAATTATTTTATTTGTAGTGATAGATTTTTGGCTAAAATCTTTGAATGGAATTGTAAGTCACATGCAGAGGTCAAATGGTGCACTTGCTACACCGCAGGGAAATCACCAGGGACGGTATATTTGAGATTTGATTGGAAATCATGTTTGAAGGCTAATGATATTAAAAAGTAAATATTCTATCGTCTGTCTTAGGAAAAGATTAATTCAAATTAAATAAAAGATAACGAGACGTGTTCTTACCATGATTAGCTAATAAAATATTTAATATATAAGCAGGAATTTGGGGCGGTTTGGAGTTCAGAGTTGAAGGTTGGAGACAACGAGTCCGTCTTGTATTTCGCGTAATAATCGAAATAATCGTAATAATCTTGTATTTCGCGTATTGATAATCGAAATGGTGCCGTGTCGGTGAGGCGACGTAACAATGATATGTACCCCAAACTTTGGACTACGATATAGGTGGAAAAAAAATACGCCCTGACTTTTTTTTAATTTGTGGCAGCAAGATATAAGCTAAATTTAGGATTTGTTCAATTATATCGTTTCGTACTGAATGAAAATAAGAATTCATATAGTTTATCTTAAAACACAAAATGTACTCTGTATTTAGAGAAAACACACCGACATAATCCTACAAAAATGCGCCAAGGTTGTTGAAAAAATAAGTTCACATTTGGAAAACCAAACAGACACTCATCCAAGTGGATATTTTTCGATCACGACGTAAGGCACATAAATTACATTTGATCACCTCATCCTGAATATGGTGAGGCTGGAATAAAATACGGTGATGTATGTAGATGGATTGTTACGTCGCCTCACCGACACGGCACCATCTCGAAATACAAGACGGACCCGTTGTTTCCAATACGAAAAGGTTATTTTCTGACGGCAACATTTCTTACAACAACGGTCATCGAAACACGGGAGGAAGATAGAATGAAAGATATACTTAGTCGTTGAAACGCTATAAGTTTCAAGAGTGGTAGACGAAACAAAATATACGACTTCATCCCGGTCTTCTCTTCGCTCCAGAGGGATCGAATCTCTGAACTCTGACCTTCTTATGTATAATACGCACTCCTAACTTCTGGGCTTATACACAAATAATCAGTGGTCTTATATTTAATCTGCTATACATTTATATTTTGAGCGAGAGAATTTCAATACGGAAGAGTTTATTAATAAATGAATGAAATCGAAATTTGATTTCCAATTATTATAGATATTCGTTTTCATTGTATAGTGTGCTTCTAAAATTAATAAAAGCTTAGTAACTTCTCTGGATCTGTCCAGATGACACACACACACACACACACACACACACACACACACACACATATATATATATATGTAGTAATCACCTTGGTAGTAAACCAAATCAAACTTATCTGAACCAACATCGAGACCTAACATTCGAACATTTCAAGTCTAGCCGTATATTTTGTTTCTTCGTCCCGCTCTTCTCTTCGCTCCAGAGGGCTGGAATCTCTGAACTCAACCTTCTTATGTATAATACGCACTCCTAACTTCTGGGCTGGGAAAATAGAGCCTCTTATACACAAATAATCTGTGGTCTTATGAAAGATGATGTCATGAGTCCAGATCTTCTTACTTTCAAGATGAAAAAGGAAATTCCAGATGTTATCTGGTGACGTCCATGTCTAGGTTAGAAACTGACAAATCCAAATTAATTTTACTTGATGTCAGTCCAGAAAAACACTAGACAGTCCAGATGTCCAGACGCTATTCCAGATGTCACTCCAGACGTCCAGATGTCACCCCATAAATAAAAAGAAATAGTAAGAAATATTTCAATCTATCTGGACTGACATCTGGAATAGCATCTCGACTGACATCTGGAATAGCATCTGGACATCTGGACTGTCTAGTGTTTTTCATCCTATGACTGACATCCTATCTGACTAATATGACTGACATACTATCTGACTAATATGTCAAGAATTATTCAATCAAGAATTTCAACCTGACTGTAATATCACTCCAAATCTGGACAGTTATCTTGACTGATTTCCAGATAAAAATCATCCCCAGATGTCAGTCAAGACTGAATTTTCAGATCTGACCAGCACTTCTGAATTTTCAGATCTGACCAGCACTTCCGCAGGTGGTTGTGATGTCGGGATGTCATTCCAGATGCCGTTCCAGATGTCCAGATGTTATCCAGATATCATCCAGATGTCATCCAGATATCATTTCATCCAGATATCATTTCATCTTCAAATGTGAATGAAATCGAAATTAAAGAAAATTTAAGAAAAAATTTAAATTTAAGAAAAATTCTTGATTGAATAATTCTTGACATATTCGTCAGATAGTACAGAACTGACATTTCAGAATGAATCAATTCAAGATGAAAGTCATTCCAGATCTGGACAGACATTTTCAATTCGGTCAAAATTGCAGTCCAGATGAAAGTTAGTTCAGATGTCCTCCGAATTTGGACGGACATCTGGACTATATAGACTGAATTTCGTCTGAAATTGAACACTCGTAGTTTCCTGCTGAAGAGATTCAGTTTCTCTCTAAAAGTTTTCCTTTCTTAGGTTTTCTTGTATGAAAATCGTAAGTTTGAAATATTCATACGGTTGTTTTTCTTCCCGTTGTTGTTCTAAAATGACGTCTGTACATTTGAATCCAATCCAATGGATTGTCAGTTTCTAAACTAGACAGTCTTAACTTTACCGGAACAGCCCAGAAAAACACTCGATGCTATTCCAGATGTCACTCCAGGCTTCCAGATGTCACCTCATAAATGAAAAGATTAATGTCATTCTAAGGTATAGTAAGAAATATTCCAGTCCATCTGGACTGACATCTGAACTTAAATTCATCTGGACTGACATCTTAAATTCAGAGGATAAAATTAATTCGTCTTTTTTGTTCTTTTTTCTGTTGACTTCGAGTCGTCTTATCTTCAATGCTGGCGAGTCGTTTTCCTCCTCCTTTTCTTGACACACATTGTCTATGTCATCTCTTGAATTGTGATGGTCAAGGGGAGGTTCAAATGATGACACGACACAAAAATAAGTAATAAGAAATATTTTGAAGGCAAATAATATATACACAAACGATAGCTGGGAGAAACCCCTCCCCAGCTTAACAATCAGGAATATTACCGCTCTTGGTAACGGTTCGTAGAGACAGAACCGAGACTGAGTTTGAGACTGCGACCGAGATTGCGTCTGCGCAGAAGAGAGCTCGGTTGGTATATGTCACATGAGGACGATTCCATCTATAGGGGACACCAAAACACGATTGACAAAATCAGAGAGAATGGCTTCGAGCTGACGAAGAAAAGAAGCAGAAGGTACCCCGCAAAAACAATTACCAACGCCGACTACGCCGATGACATAGGGATACTAGCAAATACACCCTACCAAGCCGAAACACTACTGCATAGTTTGGAATAAGCAGCCGCAGGCATAGGCCTCTATGTTAATGCACACAAAACGGAATATATGTGCTATAATCAAACGGGGGACATCTCCACTCTAGACGGAACCCCTCTTAAACTAGTAGACAAATTCACTTACCTAGGAAGCAGCGTCGAATCAACCGAAAAGGACATCGACACGAGGTTAACGAAAGCATGGACAGCTATCAATAGGCAATCGATTATATGGAAATCAGACCTAACCGATAAAATGAAACGCAGTTTCTTCCAGGCAGCGGTCACATCGATACTGCTATACGGGTGCACTACATGGACGCTAACAAAACGGCTGGAGAAGAAGCTAGACGGCAATTACACAAGAATGCTGCGAGCAATCTTGAACAAGTCCTGGCGACAACACCCCACAAGACACCAACTGTACGGCCACCTGCCTCCTATCACGAAAACTATTCAAGTTAGACGAACCAGACATGCAGGACACTGCTGGAGAAGCAGTGACGAACTCATAAGAGATGTACTCTTATGGACCCCCACACATGGCCGTGCAAAAGCAGGACGACCAGCACGAACATACATTCAGCAGCTGTGTGAGGATACGGGATGTTGTCATGCGGACCTGCCTAGAGCGATGAACGATAGGGAGGAGTGGCGAGAGAGGGTCAGGGATATCCGTGCTACCAGCGCGACATGATGATGATGATGATGATGATTATTATTATTGTTTACTCTTTTGAGAGTTTTTTACACGAGCGTCGTTGATGGTTTCTCACTGGAGTTTGAGTGTCTACTAGTTCCTCAAGTCTCCAGAACTCTTCTCAGTATTCTGGCCAATCTTGATAATGGTCTCTACTTGAACTCTTCTTTCTATGTCTTCCAGTTCTTTTACCAATCCTTTGGTGATTGTCTTCAGTGCTCCAACCACAATTGTTATCACCGTCACCTAAATGTTCTAAAGATTTTTTTAGTTCTCTAGCAAGATCTAGGTACTTATCTCTCTTTCCGCTTTCTTTTATATTTACTCTGTGGTCTGTCGAACGGCAGAGTCCACAGGGTTCTCTTTTCTTTTCTTTTTTTTTTTTTGTCAACCATCTCAAGGTCTGGTCGTCTTTCTGGGATTAGATGATGTGTTTATATTCAAAATTCCAGAGAAGATTGCGATTCTCATTCTCCAGGACAGATTCTGGGTTGTGCATGTACTACTTGTTTGTATGGTCAGATTTAAATATTTTGCACAACTCCCAGTGGATCGCCTTGCCCACCCAGTCATGTTTAGACTGATACAGTTTTTGTGCTAATTTATTGTATTCGCTTATTATATGATTGATAGTTTTGTTTCTATCGCTACATAAGATACATCTGCTGTTTTGTTGCGTTTTATCAATTCTTGCTTTTACTTAGTTTGAGCTTCAGTTTCTCTCTTAAGATTTCCTTTCCTTAGCCATGTCCAAATTTTCTCGTGTGAGATTTATCTTGTTTGTTGCTTGTATTATATTCATTATAATGATTAAATAGAATTGTTTACGATAAATAAGGATGATAATTAAGATGAAAAAGAAAATTGACAAGCGGAAGAAAGAAAGAAAGAAAGAAAGAAAGAAAGAAAGAAAGAAAGATGTAAGCATATGTTCTTTCTTTGATTATTACAACTGTTTTTCATTAAATTATTTCTTTTTTAGAAGAAGAAGAAGAAGAAGAAGAAGAAGAAGAAGAAGAATTTGTTTATACGTCAATGGATTCGTCCGTGCAATAACGAAGTCGACGGACAAAGCAATGGCGACGTTGAAACGAAATTGATTAACTTCTTCACCCGACACAAATGGGAAATAGAAATAAATTCTTATTTGACAATTGCGACGAATAATTGCGAAAGAAATCTGGGTTGGGGGTGAAATTGTTTGCCATGATGCTTGCGGCGAAAAAGGACGGGGTGTGATAACTTGTTGCTGCCATTGTATTAGCGTTATGAGAGGGGAAGAAAAATTGTCATTTCGTATTTGTGCCAATCGAGGATGTTGAAGAGATAAATACATTGGATGTGTAACAGGGTTCAGATGAAAGCGTATGATCAGGAAAAAGGAAACAGAGGTGTTTAAAAGTTATTTTCACGAAAGAAAGAAAGAAAGAAAGAGGAACAGATGATTAGATGAGGAAAATAGGAAAAATTTATGAGAAAGAAAGGAAGAAAGATGACGAAAAGAAAAAATTATGAGAAAGAAGGAAGAAAGAAAGAAAAAGGCCAAATAAGAAAGAAAGAAAGAAAGAAAGAAAGAAAGAAAGGCCAAATAAAACGAGAAAGAAAGAAAGAAAGAAAGAAAGAAAGAAAGAGGAACAGAAGATTAGATGAGGGAAAGAGGAAAAATATATGAGAAAAAAAGGAAGAAAGAAAGAAAGATAACGAAAAGATGAAAAAAATATGAGAAAGAAAGAAGAAAGAAAGAAAAAGGCCAAATAAGAAAGAAAGAAAGAAAGAAAGAAAGAAAGAAAGAAAGAAAGAAAGAAAGAAAGGCCAAATAGAAAAAAAGAAAGGCCAAATAGAAAGAAAGAAAGAAAGAAAGAAAGAAAGAAAGGCCAAATAGAAAAAAAGAAAGGCCAAATAGAAAAAAAGAAAGGCCAAATAGAAAGAAAGAAAGAAAGAAAGAAAGAAAGAAAGAAAGAAAGGCCAAATAGAACGAGAAAGAAAGGCCAAATAGAATCAGAAAGAAAGAAAGAAAGAAAGAAAGAAAGAAAGAAAGAAAGAAAGAATTTTAAAACTAATAAAAAGAGAGGAATCAAAGAAAAAGATAGCAACAGAAAAATATAGAAGGAAAAGAAAAATTGAGGGAAAAAAGTAGAAAGAAAGAAAGAAGAAAAAGAAATAAAATATACCTGCACTGAGACAGATTTTAGAAAAGATTGATTGCTCCTAACGGCATTTCAAACTGTCCAGGGTTTTCTTATTCCAAGGGATGAGGGAATTGCATTCACCATTTATGATGGAATACATAATTCTGATGAAAGGTGACTTAAGGTCACAAAAATCGACTTTCGAATAGATTTTCTGAAAATATCTACCCGTTCATAGATATATAAAATGATTGGCAAAACAGTGTAGGCAGCCATATGAAGCAAGAAACTTGACAAAAAGTCTCTTCCAAAAGAAACGTCCATTTTTACTGCCAAAGCCCATGCAATAGATTGAGCTCTCAACGTCATCTCAGAAAGCAACAATAAAAACTTATGCATTCTCAGACTCGCCCACTGTCTTACTATCACGAGAAAAAAAAAAGAATAAACAAATAAAAAATATATAAAATTTACAAAAGACTTGAAGACGCCTCAGTCGTAATCCCCAGCGTCGGCTGTACTCCATTTGCAACTCAAAAAAGATTCTAGTCTGCTGGATCCCAGACTACGTTAAAATAAAGGGAAATGAATAAGCCAAGTCGGCTTTAAATATGGCCCCTTGACAAATTCAAAATCCCATACACCGACTTCAAATACCGAATCAATAAATTTTTCTATACAAAATCGTAAGAACATCGGAATAACAACATATACAATAAATTCTTCCTGATAAAACCCATAATGGAAATCAGCTTTCACAAAATCTAGAAAAGAACCATGCCAGCTTTACCATGCCTTGTTAATCTAAATGATTTAAATATCGGCTGATATTGTCGAGACATGTAAGATTGTTATTGGGGAGATGTTCGCAAAATTTTTTACTCGCGCTGATTTAATAAAATCCTCTATTTTCCAGAAGTTGTGGTCACGAGGTTTTCGCTAGCTAATTCTAGTAAAACGAGGCGTCTTAAAACATATTGAAACTGAAGCTGTACGTACCAAGACAGAAATAAAACCTTCTACATTTTCTGACTCGCTCTCTGTCCCACTTTCATTAATTAAAAAAAAACTTGATAACGCCTTAATTATTAAGCTCAACCGGCCATTGGCCTAATGAGTAGAGCGTTCACTAATGGCCCGAGGGACCGGGGTTCAATCCCAGGTAAAGTTATACCAAAGACTCAAAAAATGGTACTTGATGCCGCCTTGCTTAACACTCAGCATTATAAGGTACGTATCAAGGGTAAAGGGGAACAATACTGGGAAAGGAGTAGCGCCCTCCCCTACACTTCTGTGTAGTAACTATTGAAAAGAGAGCCTAGGGGTCACCCTCGACTAAGGACGATAACTTACAATGCTGCATTAGAATAAAGAGAGACGAAAAGCTGACTCAGCAGTCAGTCAAGTCGGCTTTAAATATGGCCCCTCGATAAAGTCAAACTTCCATGCTCTGATATGAAACTCAAAATATATAAATTCTACTGTACTAAATAGTTACAATATTGGAATGATCACACACACAATACACTCTTCTTGATAAAGACCGAAACCCATTCGACTGAAGCTGTAAAATACACCGACTGCATCTCTGCAGAGAGGTCATATAATATAGCCGTGATACAACTATACGTATACATATACATGCGAAAGCATAATCAACTATAATGACGAACGAACACACTTTTTTAGAAAAATATACCTCTCACACTTTATTCGCGAAAGGGTTACGAAAGGGTTGTGTGTAAGAGGTGAGTTGAAGACGGAACAGACTGCAACATATTGACCCCAATTTCCTCTGACTATAGCAGCACTTGTTTCTCTTTCTGCTGGGCAACTCAACCGGGGTTCTGAGGCCCAAGCTCTCTGTCTGGAGCTGGTTCTCACTGCCTCGAACTGCAACTCGAACTCCAACTGCAACTGACTCCAACTAACTAGAAACGTCTGTGGCACCTAATTATACAATTGTTTGACATCCACCTGCTTCTTGTGGGCGTCGCAAATGCACGGAATTCAACCCGTCCACAGGTCAAGGTGATACCCTGATATCTTCGACCGGATGCACCTGTTATTTACACAGGTGCATCTCTTAATTGACAGCTCGGTCGAGGGCCAATATGTTACAGTAAGATTTCTCCAATGAGTTTCCAAGATATGGCATTAAACAATCTGATTGTGGGGTTCCAACCTTGGGGTTTTTTGGGGGGAGTACCCCTACATTGCCATCACTCCCAGGTCCACTCTGACCCAGAGTGGTAGCACCTATGAGTCAAATAGAACTGTTTGCCATTTAACTGTGTGTAAACAAATGACTGTTGTTAAATTGAATTGTTTGTCATATATTGCAATACTTCAAAATATTTACCTGTGTGCAAATGAATGGTTAATATTAAATAGAATTATCAGTGTTAGATAGAAACACTTGAAACTATTTAACTGTATAGAAACAATAGCAAAATTTGTGTACAAACCAATTAGTTCTAACTTATTTAAAAATGAAATTACCAACAAACTATTAACTTAGAAATCTTGTATATCCATTTAACTGTGTGCAAACAAATGACTAATGTAAAATTGTTACTATTAAATAGAATTACATAAAACCATTTAACTGTGTGCAAACAAATGAACACAGGTTTATTTAAAATGTTATTAACAAATTGTATTTACAAACCATATATTCAATGTATATGCATTAGTATTTGGTTTCGTTTTATGGCATATCAACTATTGTAGGTTATTTAATGCCTAATCCATTTTTATACATATAGTAAGTTAGCGATGTTAGTCAAGGGTGGCCTGAAGGCTCCCTTTTCAATAGCTACTACACCAAGGAGATGCTTGTGGTGTAATGGTTATCGTCATAGGAAATGGACACGGCGACTCGAGTTCAAATCCTGGACAAGAATGATTGCATTTCACATAGCACTAATACCCTTGGGAAAGATATGAATCCATTTATTCTCCCTCCAGCTATGGGTAAATAGTAGGGCAGACTGGGTTCTTCAGCCTTGATGAGGCAACTAGTCTAGGAGAAGGAAAACTCTGAATTCAAATCTGTTAAACTCCGCTTAAAAATTGACCTTGTGTTATATCCTGCCCGAGCGGAGGAGTTGGTAAATAGGACTACACCAAGGTGTGGGTGAGGGCGCTACTCCATTCCCTGGATTGCTCCACTTTACCCTTGATCCGTACCTTATAATGCTGAGTGTTAAGCAAGGAGGCATCAAGTACCATTTTTTGAGTCTTTGGTATGACTCGATCTGGGATTGAACCCCGGTCTCCCGGGCCATTGGTGAACGCTCTAACCGCTAGGCCAAACAGTCTTATTTTTTTTAATTCAGTTTAGCATGAGTATAGTTTCAATGTCAAAGCATTAGTACGCTTTTTACATGTCAAATTGAATGTCAAAAAAAGTTCTATTTCGAACAATACAGTTTGGTGTAAGTACAGTTTCAATGTCAAAAACAGTTCTATTTCGAACAATTCAAGTGAGCATAAGTGCGCAGTTTATATCAAAACAGTTCTAATTCAAGTAATTCAGTTTAGCATAAGAACGTAGTTTAGTCCTATTTGACCCATGGATAGGACCCTATCAGGTCCTATCACTCCGGGCCAGGGAGGACCTGGGAGCGATGGCAGTGAAGGGGTACTCTGCATTCCCCAAAGCTCCAGCATTAATGGATGTTTGTTTAGGTGGTTAGTTGTGTTTTATAACATATCAACCTTTGTAGGTTATCTAACGCCAAACCCATTTTTATGTAAATAATCAGTTCTATTTCAAACAATTCACTTTAGCATGAGTACAGTTTAATTGTCAAAAACATTTCCATTTCAAGCTATTTAGTTTATTCAAACAGTTCTAGTTCACCTAATTCAGTTCAGTATAAGTACAGATTTTGTTTACATAGTTAAATGCCAAAACAGTTCTATATATAGCAATTCAGTTTAGTGTAAGTAGTTTCAATGTCAAAAACAGTTCCCTTTCAAACATTTCATTTTAGCATAAGCACGCAATTTAAATGTAAGTACAGTTTTCTATATTAACCAATTTCAATGTCAAAAACAGTTCCATTTCAAACAAACAATTTAATAGTCAAAATCATTTCTATTTTAAGCTATTCAGTTTAATAAAACAGTTCTAATTCAAACAATTCAGTTTAGCATAAGTATGCAGTTAGTTCGATTTAACCCATAGATAGGGCCCGAACAGGTGCTACCATTCCGGGCCAGAGTGGACCTGGGAGCAATAGCAATGAAGGGGTGCTCCGCATTCCCCAAATCTCCAGCATCACTGGAACCTCAGGATCAGATTGTTTATTGTCAAATACCAGGACACTCATTGGCGGGGTGTTACTCCTCTGCAAAGGTGCAGTCGGTGTATTCTACAGCCCCAGCCGACTGGGCAATATATATGCATTAATAGTATTTGGCATTAAATAAACTATGATTTTTTAATTACACTTTCTTTTTACAAAAATATAAATATGTCTTTATTCTTCGAAAGGGGGCGCATCTTGTGTACTCTGAGAGAGACAGACGGAAACAAGAAGACGAAGAAAGGCTGCCATATTGACCAATTCTTCTCTGGACCATACCACGCTGTGTTATCTTCAATACCTTACGTCTTATCTCCCCCAACGAGTTTTACTCAACCAGGGACCACCTGTGAGCCCTTGGCCCTACGCCGACCGTGATTCTCTATCTACCGACTGCTAGACTCGACTGACCGCTGCAAGACTACGTATCTCACGTCGGCATCTGCATATATCATTTCACAGCACCCACACATTTCCACTCAACCACGTGGCTGATTCTACTTACTTACACAGGTACATCTTGAGCAGAGAAATCTCTGATTGACGGCTCGGTCATATGCAACAGTTTGAAATGCCATAAAACCCGACCAAACCAAACCTGGTAAAACTCACTCTAGGAGAATGGAAACCAGCTTTTAGAAAATCCAGTAAGGATGAATCTCTCCATTGCACATTGTTTATACAAAAGTCACGCTATCCTTTATACAGGTATAACTCCCCTTACGTCGGTAATTCCTTCCAGGAGAGGTGACTGAAGTTATTTCATGAATTAAGTCAAATTTACTTGTCACTAGGCTAAACCACAAATAACCGCTCCCACTTCTGTTATTTTATTTATAAATGCATTTTTAATAATATACGGTCAATGAGAATCTATTTCAAGCTTTCAAACGATTAAATTCTAGTCTTTAATATTGTACAGAAAAAAATTAATCTAAATTCACAAATACATGCACATACATACTTGTAAATGTAGATGTTTATAATTTGGCGATCTGTACAGTAAATCGCAGACTCTTTATTTGTGAATGTGGCTTGTGCTAAAACATTATAAAATAAAATGATTTTGTAAGTTTAAATTTCAAATACAGTTATTAAAATTATTTTGCGCCGAGAGGCCGGGGTTCAGTCAAAGACTCAATAAATGGTGCTTGGTGCCTCCTTGCTCAACACTCAGCAATTTAAGGGACAGATCAAGGGTAAAGTGGGGCAATCCAGGGTAAAGAGTAGCGTCCTCTCCTACACCTCAGTGTAGCAGCAAATGAAAAAGGAGCCTTCGGGTCGCCTTTGACTATGGTCGCCAACTTTTTTATTCATATCGCTGACGTAGATACAGTCGTCTGATTCATTCCAAAAAGATCGACCAATCGATATAACCTTGATTTTAATTACATTTATCATATTTACCCAACCCCTTCACAAGGTCAATTTTTAAGCGGAGTTTAACAGGTTTGAATTCAGAGTTTTCCTTCTCCTGGACTAGTTGCCTTACCAAGGCTGAAGAACCTAGTCTCCCCTACTATTTACCCATAGCTGGAGGGAGAATAATTAGATTCATACCTTTCCCAAGGGTATTTGTGCTATGTGAAAATGCAATCAGTCTCGTCAAGGATTTGAACTCGTGTTGTCGTGTCCATTTCCTACGACGACAACCATTACACCACGGGCACCTCCCTTACATTTTATATACATTTATTCTTATATATAATACAGTAATACGATTTTATGTGCTTCCAACACTTTTCTAGTTATATTATTTCAATATTTGTAGCAGACAGACGTAAAGTCGAATAAAATGACGTAAACTTGATCTTTATTTTTCGATATATTTTTTAACAAATAATCGTATAATCGAAAACGACTCAACTCGAAACGATGTAACTTGAGTTATACTTGTACTAAGAAGAATTACCACAGTGTATAGTATGTCAAACACCCAACGAATTTTAGGAGTTTTTCATAAAATGGGAAGATTTAACTCTTATTTGACGATGGTTTTAAACAGAAACAAAATGAAGGACTCATTTGAAAATTACGTAGGAAATGATATTTTGGTACTTCTTGGACGAAATAAAATTAGAATTGAAAAATTTTAATTATAAAATTGCAATTGTAAAATCATAATTAAAATTATACCAATAATTATAAATGTGAAGATGATCAGTAGCGAAGTAATTATTCAAAAATAATCCCAACCGATTCTGACATACTGTTAAAACAAAAAGAAAGAAAGAAACTTTGAAGAAACGACTGAACAAAAACGTCCAATGAACGGGATTTTCTAACCTCTTGGCATGAAATAGTCCCTAACGGGTTAGACATGCCGTTAAAATCGATAAATCAATCTATCAAGATAGTAGCGAAATATTTAAAAAAACAAATTGTCTTTTTTCAGGAAAAAGAAGATAGTGTCACATTGCAAAGATGAATAGGGGAAGTCCTCGGTGCGTCCATTTGGTTTGGTTTCTTTGTTTAATGGCATATCAATCTTCGTGGGTTATTTAATGTCAGAGCCATGCTTCAAGAAGAACAGTGGTAATGCTATTTAACGCATAGCTGGGAGGATAAGGGGTATTTGTCCGAAAGTGAACGTAATAGCGCGACTGGAGTCCGAACTCGCTTACTACGATTCCGCAGTCCACTGATTTAACCATTACACCTCAAAGACACGCCCGTTGTGTAGTGGTTAACTTACTGGACTTTAACATCGTAGAAAACGACTTCAAACTCCATAGTGCCATTACATTCGCTAGGCCTTTTATTTTCATTTAGATTTATTCGACCAATTTTTTTCTATTTAGGAATAATTTGATTATTATCTCATCTTTGTTTGTTATTTTACAACCCGGTGGTTAGGGAATCGCCTTCGTTTTCATTTTTTTTTTGTTGTAATGGCATATCAACCCTCTTGGATTATTTAATGCCAAATCCATCCTTTCAGAAGGACAGTAGTGGTACTATTTAACCCATAGGTGGGAGGATAAGAGGGTTCATACCTTTCCCAAGGGTATTTGTCCGAAAGAGAATATATTTGCGTGACTGGAGTTTGAACTCACTTACTACGATTCTGCAGTCCAACGATTTAACCATTAGACCACGAGGACACCCCCCTTTGTGTAGTGTCTTGCGAGTTTTTGCACACAGTAACGAAAAATAAGAATTTTTTTCGAAACAATCATAGCAACAAATAATCTTAATACAAATAATTTACTGTGATGTAATATTGAATAGGAATTTTTTCTGAAAACTACTTGACCCAGAGACTGGAGCCAGGTGGGTAATGCCACTCTAGGTCAAAGTGGACCTGGGAGTAATGGCAATGAAGATGTGATTCCATACTCATCAGATCTTTGGTACAGGAGCCTCACCACATCACATCTAGTTTAGTGTCATACCAGGATATCTCTTTTTCTTGGAATCATACCACTGTCAAGGAAACACTTTATTCTAAGCCACAATATCAGTAAAGTCATTTTTTCACTTATTAAAAATCAGAAAAATAATGAAATTATTCATAAAGACGATATATATATATATATATATACTATTTTTCCAGAAGCTAGTGGACCCTTCAAAAAATGTATATATATATATATATATATGTGTGTGTATATTGGAAAAATGGTAGATTTGGTAAATCTGATAAGATATGAAAAAATAAGTGGAAAAGCACGGGCAACGGATTCAATAATATTTCGTCCTTATTTCATCATTCTAATGAAGTCTTTATTTAAATAAAGGCGAAATATCATTGAATCTGTTGTGTGCATTTTGGTTTAACCACTTTTTCATTTATTCTTTGAATACATATATATATATATATATATATATACGAGGTGCATTTGATAAGTTTCCAGACTTTTTTCGTATGGGCATTTAAAATTGTCGTAAAATTCACTATGTTATTGCTATACATATTATAAGATGACTGACTATCTTTTATGATTTCGGGTTCAAATAAACAGCTACAGCAGCAATTGGAATACACCCTATTAAAACCTGATTGTCACAGCTGGTGAATTTCAAAAATGCAATCTGACACTTTATAAGAACGATATGCAATAAAATTCTGTTTTAAACTTGGAAAAAATACCACAGAAACGTATGGAATGCTTCTGACTGCTTTTCGACCATCCTGCATGAACCGAGCATCAGTTTCTGAGTGGCATAAGAGATTCTAAGAAGACAGGGAATTTGTGAGGGATGATGAGAGGTGTGGCAGGAGTAAGGAAGTCAATACACCAGAGTTGATTGGCCAAAGGGTTAGGGTTAGGGCTACTATGTTGAGGTTTTAAGGGAGTTCAGGAAGAGAAATCGTCGGAAGAGACCTGCACTCTTCAAATCGGGTCTGTGGCATTTCCACCAGGACAATACACCAGTCCACAACCCCATCCTTGTTACAGACTATTTGACCAAGATGGGCATCAAGAGGCGGTCGTTATGAGACAATTGACGAGATGAAAGAGGCTGTGATGAACGTTATTGAAACGCTAACACAAGAGGACTTCCATGGGGCCTTCCAGAAGTTGTTGGAATGGTACAAGTGCATTGCAGCCGGAGGAGATTACTTCGAAGGGGACTAGAGTTTCATATGTGTACTATCAATAAAAGTGCCCATACGAAAAAAGTCTGGAAACTTATCGTATGCACCTCGTATATATATTGTTTGAAGACTCCTCTGATTTCTGTAAAAAAAAAGTATATATATATATATATATGGTGTTTTTGCCGAATTCTGAGGAGTCTTCCAATTATATATAGGCGTTTTTTTATATATTTTTTTAATATATTTATATATTCTTATACAATAATGGCTGTGCATTGAGCACTCTATTTGAATATATTAATGTTATATATTCTTTATGGATTGTTCCTCTTGAGTCTATTTGTAGACTTAATATATATATATATATATATATATATATATATATATATAATTACAATATATATATATATAGTTACAAAAGTCATTATAAATTTTGCTCTACTTAGTATTGAGCACTTTTTATACTTGTAGCATAGCAGCAATTTACGGTGTTTTTTCTTTTGACCAATCAATTGTGTATATGTTGATTTTTTTTCAATCGGTGTGACAAGGTTAGCCTTTTCTTTTTTTTCCAATATATATATATATATTTTCCCTAGAAAGTGATTCGTTGTATATTTTTATCTTCGAATTACTGGTGTTTTTTCCCTTACCGTAAGTGATAGTATTCAGTAAGTTATTGAATATATATATATATATACTCTTGCCAAAAATTATAGAATTAGTAGACTGTTCGAACTCACTTACTCGCAGTCTAGAAACCACTACGCCCCATCTCCCCACTTTTTTACTATTGATTTTCTTTTAAAATGAATATAGTAGTGTCACCAATTTTTTAGAACATTTATTTTGTGTTAGATTCCAGGAGGCGCCATGACTAATATTTTGAACTACGGTCTCGAAGTGAGCGAGTTCAAGCTCTAGTAACGCTACTACGTTCACTTTCGGACTAATACCCTTGGTGAAATGTATAAACTCCTTTATCCCTCCATCTGTGGGTTAAATTGTATCACTGGCGTTCTTCTACAAGGATGGCTTTTGCATTAAATAACCCATGAACGTTGATATGCCATTAAACAAAGATAATGAACAGTTTCCCGTGTTGCTTTGGGAAATCAACAAAACCGAATACACTGCGAAAAATCGATTTTTCGCTGGAAACTTTTCTCACCCTTATTATTTTTTATGAAATATTTCACATTTCTTTTTTATTTAATCTGAGCAGGAAACAATGACCTTATATTCATATATAGAATAAATGAATAAATAAATAAATGTTCTTTCATTTTTAATGTTACTATCAAAAGGCATGAAACGGCAATTACTAATGCTTCCTCTTAGCTGCCGGGTGTTGCGCACTCGGACGTGGTTTGTTGGTGCAAATGCGCAACTATTCGCTTCCGGAGATCATGACTCGTCAGGAAGGAATTTCGGAGAGTTGTTTTTCTTTTCCGAAAAATTTTATTCGTTGCTAATTGCTATCGATTCGCCGCAGACACTCTTCCTGCCCGCCTGGGAAGAGGTGCCGCTGCACACAGAGAGAGAGAGAGAGAGAGAGAAAGTCTCCGTCCTCCACCCTATACCACCAGTATTCATCATTTCCAAACGAGTATTTTTAGATTCTGGAGCATTTTACGCGGGGGTTGGTATGCAAATAACTTAATCGGTGTACGCTAACATGTCACATGCAGCAAGGAAGGTAATTGCACGCATGCGCGTGCGCACACAAACAAAAAACACGTGCAAAACACATAGTGCGCACAGGTCCACTCAATATAGTCGGCAATGGCAACAAAAATTATCGAGACTATTGACTTAACTTGTTTATTCTTGAATTGAAAATGTAAACAAAGCCAAGTGCCTGGATGAATAATTTATACAATCAAATGTTGCCAGCAAGACGAGTCAATGATGAGTGGAGAAAATTATAAAACTAGTCTAAATACTCTTTGAATATGGACTCGTGTTAAGATAGCAGCCTTCTTACTCACTAGACAGGCACAAAAACACGCAGGCATACACACACACACACACACACACATATATATATATATATGTGTGTGTGTGTGTGTGTGTGTGTACTGAAGAGTTCTGATAGAACGAAACAGTCTGTCTGTGGATGACAATATATATATTTATATATATATATATATATATATATATATATTCGTTCTTCCTCTCCACGACTTTGCTGTTCATCTTCCCATTTTTGTAAATAGTTTCAGTGAAATTTTTACCAGTTAATTGGCCTAATGAGTACAGTGTTCGCCAATGGTCCGAGAGACCAGGGTTCAATCCCAGGTCGAGTCATACCAAAGACACAAAAAATGGTACTTGATGGTGCCTTGGTTAACACTCAGTATTATAAGGTACGTATCAAGAGTAAAGTGGAGCAATCCAGGGAATGAAGTAACGCCCTCCCCTACACCTTGGTGTAGAAGCTATTGAAAAGTGAGCCTTCGGGTCACCCTCGACTAAGGCCGCCAAATGTTTACCAAAGAAAAAGCACCGGTCGAAAGGGCCCTTTAGTTTCGTTGATTGTTTTTTTTTGTATGATTTTTCGGTTTTTTAAATGATTATTCATTCATATATATATATATATATATATATATACATTGGGTACTTGGGCACCAAGTCATTATTCAAGCATGTAAAGTTGAAGACTATTCGAGTATTTTTTTTATTCACTCTGAATTGTCCAGCATGACACATGGCATAACGGTTATTGGCGTAGGTTCCATTAGCTTCTAAGGAGACAATCATCTGGAGGTTGCAGGTTCAGTCCTGACTGCAGGAGAGTAACAATACAGGAAAACTTAACACTTGTAACCAGTTATGGCTAACAGAATCAGAACAGGCGAGCCCCATGGATTCAATAAAAGACGTAGTTCGAAGTTCTGTGAAGTTTCCCGAGTTCGACAAACACCTGAAGAAGGCCGGAGGACATATCGGCCGAAACGTTGTGGAAATAACAATGAAGATGAAGACAATAGTCCAAAAACCTTTAATGATAAAATCAAGAAGCTTCGTCTCAGAAATTTAGACAATAAACAGATGAAGAAGGCCGGAGGACATATAGGCCGACACGTTGTGGAAATAACAATAAAGATGAAGACAATAGTCTGAAAACCCTTAATGATAAAAATCAACAAACTTCGTCTCAGAAATTTAGACAATAAACACCTGAAGAAGACCGGAGGACATATAGGCCGACACGTTGTGGAAATAACAATAAAGATGAAGACAATAGTCTGAAAACCCTTAACGATAAAAATCAACAAACTTCGTCTCAGAAATTTAGACAATAAACACCTGAAGAAGGCCGGAGGACATATAGGCCGACACGTTGTGGAAATAACAATAAAGATGAAGACAATAGTCTGAAAACCCTTAATGATAAAAATCAACAAACTTCGTCTCAGAAATTTAGACAATAAACACCTGAAGAAGGCCGGAGGACATATAGGCCGACACGTTGTGGAAATAACAATAAAGATGAAGACAATAGTCTGAAAACCCTTAACGATAAAAATCAACAAACTTCGTCTCAGAAATTTAGACAATAAACACCTGAAGAAGGCCGGAGGACATATAGGCCGACACGTTGTGGAAATAACAATAAAGATGAAGACAATAGTCTGAAAACCCTTAATGATAAAAATCAACAAACTTCGTCTCAGAAATTTAGACAATAAACACCTGAAGAAGCCGGAGGACATATAGGCCGACACGTTGTGGAAATAACAATAAAGATGAAGACAATAGTCTGAAAACCCTTAATGATAAAAATCAACAAGCTTCGTCCCAGAAATTTAGACAATAAACACCTGAAGAAGCCGGAGGACATATAGGCCGACACGTTGTGGAAATAACAATAAAGATGAAGACAATAGTCTGAAAACCCTTAATGATAAAAATCAACAAGCTTCGTCTCAGAAATTTAGACAATAAACACCTGAAGAAGCCGGAGGACATATAGGCCGACACGTTGTGGAAATAACAATAAAGATGAAGACAATAGTCTGAAACCCTTAATGATAAAAATTAACAAACTTTGTCTCAGAAATTTAGACAATTAACATTTTTTTAGGATTTTTAAGTGAAAACATTCAATTCTTCTTATTTTCTTTATGTCTGAGTCGAGGTTGTAAAGAAAGTACCCCAAACTAGCCCATGAGCTTTCGAGCTGGGGTTGTGTTTCATTCGACCAAGGGTTGTGTTTAATTGTTTGTTGCTGTGAGTTGCGGTGTCGTTTTATATCTATTTGGAGTTTGTTTGTTTTTTAATAATATATATTTGGCTTATTCTGTTAAGAGGGGTTGTAGGATTAGTTATTGAATATGTTTCATATGTTAATACCTGTGTTGAAAGCTATTTTATTTAAAATAGGAATAAGCCAAATATATACTATTAAAGACCCTCTCCAAAAAAATATAAAAATCATTGGGCACTTCGAGTGCTGTAATTGTTAGCAAACTAGACTAGCAAACCTTCACAAGTGAGTTCGAGTCTCATTGGGTGCCCCATTCACTCGGCCTTGTACCACATCTTAGCAAAAACTTAGTAAATTACTAGATATAAAAACTTAATTCACAGTAACAAACAATTAAACAACTCCAGAGGACGAAATGGCCGAATGCACTTCCCTTTCTACACCACTTTTACCAAGACACAAGGAAAATAAGAAGACTTGAACATCTTCACTTGAAGATCCTAAAAGGAAAATACTCCGCGGTCTTCAACAGAACATGCTTATATATATACATATATATATGGGTGCGAAGACCATCCAAATTAAACGAACAAGACATATAAACACAGCTTGATGAGCAATGACGAACTCATCAGTGACGTTCATGAACCCCTTCACACGGACGCGCATGTGTAGAACGGTCAGCTAGAACTTATCTGTAACAGCTTTGTACGGACATGGGATGTGGCCTGGAAGACCTGCCTGAAGTAATAGATGATAGAGACGGATGGCGAGAGAGAACTAGGGAAATCTGAGCGAGCAACATGATATTATATATATATATATATATATATATATATATGTGTGTGTGTGTGTGTGTGTGTGTGTGTGTGTGTGTGTGTGTGTTTATATATTAGGCTCTTCAGGAAATAATATCCGATTTTAGAATGAACTTTTAATTCCTGAATAAATAATTTCAAACAGCTTTTTAATCAGTCAAAATATGATCCGCAAACATCGATGCATTTCTCCCATCGATTAACAAGGTTATTTATGCCTGTCCGATAAAACTCTAAAAATATTTGATGCCAAGAAATCTTTAAATGCAGTTCCTACTTCTCTTTTGAAATGGACCTTCTATGGCCTAAAAAAGTGTCCAGACGCTCGATGAAATGGTAGTCAGTGGGTGAGAGATCAAGAAAACATGGAGAATTTGGCAGTCATTCACCAAGTCAGTGAGCGTCTGCAGTATCATCCTGGCAACATGTGGCCGAGCAGTGTCATTCTAACATGTGGCCGAGCAGTGTCATTCTAACATGTGGCCGAGCAGTGTCATGAAACAAAATATGTCCAAGCTTGAAAAATAAATGCTTCGCTTTTTTCTTCATGTTCATGATTGGGGCATATAACCTTCAAAATCAAATTTTGAAAGAAGTGAACGTAAATTAACAATAGTAAGTTAGCGACCATAGTCGAGGGTGACCCGAAGGCTCCCTTTTCGATAGCTACTACACCAAGGTGTAGGGGAGGGCGCTACTCCATTCCCAGGATTGCTCCACTTTACCCTTGAACCGTACCTTATAATGCTGAGTGTTAAGCAAGGTGGTATCAAGTTCCATTTTTAAAGTCTTTGGTATGACTCGACCTGGGATTGAACCCAGGTCTCCCGGGCCATTGGCGAACACTCAAACCGCTGGGCCAATGTCCCGGTTAAATTAAATTAAATTAAATTAAACCGGGACAAATTAACAATAAAAACACTTTAATTTTAGGAATGTGAATTTTTTGGTTTGGTTTCTTTAATCTAATGGTATATCAACCTTCGTGGGTTATTTAATGCCAAAGCCATCTTTGTAGAATAAGAATGGTGTTGCTATTTAACACACAGGAGGACTGTAGGAGGATTCATTTCTTATTCAAGGTTAAGATATATAAATCCAGTAAGCAAGGAGTGTATATATATACATATATATATATATAGGTCGTGTCAACAAGGAAGATATATACTATGGTGGGCAGAAAAGTTCAAATGATTCACATTTCGTGAGAGTATCTTGGTTAGCCAATACACTTTTCAGCCGACCCTCTTTTATATATATATATACAAGCAGTTGAGTATAAAATCTAATTTTTTTTTCAAATATTTCCACAATTTTTTCTCAACATTGGATTATAACATATTTTCCATCAATCTAAATTATTTATTATAATTCGAAGATCAGTGAGTTTAGGTTACTTGGTTTAAAGGTACATCAACCCTTGAGAGTTATTCAATGCCAAATCCTGTTTATACATACACACACACACACACACACACACACATATATATATATATATATATATATATATATATATAAATCTTTATATCAAATCTATAATTCTGTTGGTGTGAAAAAAAACAGATTGTACAATTTTCAAATTCTACGAAATGATCTCTGGGGAAAAATTCAGTAAAAAAAGAAAAAACGAAAAACAGACGTGCTACCTGAAAATAATCAAGTCGCACGTATGTCTCGTTATAAGAAAAAAAAACACCAACAGAATTACCCAAGCTAAAAGGAAATAAGTACTCAATACATGAGATAGAGCTAATAGGTGAGGGGTCTTTTAACCAATAAAATGTACTTTATCCTAACCCACTTCGCAAGTGCAATCCTGAAGAACCGTTTGGTGAAACCTAGGTAGACTCGCTCTTGGCCATCTAGGTAATATTTTCATTTGAGCACTCTGGTGAAGGAATTTACGACTGCCACTTGCATAATGCAAAGCTCTTCGAACGAATTGAGCCCTCTGGTATCCGGTAAGGTATAAATATAAACAAACGAAAACTACTACTCAATGCCTAATAAATCCCAAGCTGACGTGGTTCGCTTGTTGGCTGAACGGTATCATACTAAGTCTAACGTAAAGTCGGGCAGGTTTCGATCCCAGCTTCAAGCGTCCTACATGGCTGGCCACACTGAGGAATAGTGATACAATGAAATAGCCTGTCTGTGGATGACAATATATATGTATAAATATATATACGATTTTTAAGCAATTACTTTGTAGATAACTTTATTTTTAAACGAGTTACAGCTTATTTGTTTGCACATGGTTAAATAGATTCAACTTTTTCAATTTGTTGTTCGTAGTATTCCTATTTAAAACCAGTTTTTCAATTGAAAGTTAACTATTTATTTGCTTACAGTCAAATGGTTTCAAATTTCACTACTTATTGTTTTCGCACAGTCAAATAATTGAATAACTGCTATTTAATACTAATAATTCCATTTAATATCTATAATAGTAAGTAAAGTTGACGAACTTAGTCGAGGGTGACCCGAAGGCTCCCTTTTCAATAGCTATTACACCGAGGTGTAGGGGAGAGCACTATTCCATTCCCTGGACTGCTCCACTTTACCCTTGATCCTCACTTTATCGTACTGACTGCTAAGCAAGGAGGTATCAAGTACCATTTTTTGAGTCTTTGGTACGACTCGACCTGGGATTGAACCCCGGTCTCCCGGACCATTGGCGAACACTCTACTCATTAGGCCAATGACCTGGTTATATCTATAATAATCCCCAGTAAAATAAATGAACAGTTCTATTTGATCGATAGATTGGACCCTAACAGGTACTACCATTCGGGGACCTAATATTAATGGTAATGAAGGAAAACTCCTCAATCTCAAAACTCCAAAACTGAAGCATTACCATCTGATGAACTTTAACGTCTTACCCGGTTATAAGTATTCTATGTAATGCTAATAGTTATATTTAATATTAATTATTTGTTTTCACACAGTTAAATGGTTTCAAGTATTGCTATTTAATACTAATAAAGTAAGTAAAGTTGGCGAGCTTAGTCGAGGATGACCCTTAGCCACCTTTTTCAGTAGGTGTATGGGAGGACGCTACTCCATTCCCAGGATTGCTCCACTTTACCCTTGATCCTCACCTTATAGTGCTGAGTGCTAAACAAGGTGGCATCAACTACCATTTTTGAGTCCTTGGTATGACTCGACCTGGGATTGAACCCCGGTCTCCCTGATCATTGGCGAACACTCTAATCATTAGGCCAACGGCCCAGACATTGGCATAATGGTTAGAGTGTTCGCCAAAGGTCCGGGAAACTTGGGTTCAATCCCAGGTCTAATCATACCAAAGACTCAAAAAAATAATACTTGTTGCCTCCTTGCTTAACACTCAGCATTATAAGGTATGGAACAAGGGTAAAGTGGGTCAATTCTGGGAAAGGAGTAGCACCCTCCCCTACACATTGGTATAGTAGCTATCGAAAAGGGGGCCTTCGGGTCACCCTCGACTGCGGTGGCCAACTTTAATACTAATAATTCAATTTAATTTTAATCAGTTGTTTGCACATAGTTAAGGTTTCTATTATTGTCATCTAACATTAATAATTCTGTTCACCTGGCCTTGGCTGAGTCGTCTGGCATTCGTGCCGGATGGGGTATCGAAATCAATGGCAGATTCGAGGCCGAAAGGCCTCCAGCTTCGGCTAGGCCACCCTCGAGTGGGCGAGCTGCAACATTGACACCTTTGTCTCCCTTGTATAGCACTTGACCTTGCTGTCCAGTTGAAGCTATAAGCAGGCATACGTTCCTGGGCCCAGATTTGAGTCCGAGACCAGCTAGGCTCATCAGGCCCACATTACACTAGGTGGGTCGATGACCAGCAGGGTTCAAGCCTCGGCTCGTGTCCGACCTTCCCCTCCCCTAAATCCTCACTTTAAGCCGACCTTCGGGTCATTGACCTTGTGTCAAGTCCTGTCTGGCGGGAGGCAGCGACATATATAACTAATAATCCTATTCAACATTATTCATTTGCTTGCACAGAATTAAACGGTTTCAAGTATTGCTATCAAATATAAATAATTCAATTTAACATTAATCCTTTGTTTGCACAGAGTATAGTAAATAATAAAATACTTCTATTTGTCCCACTGATGGGACCCTAATATGATGAAGGAAATTACTTACCAAGTAAGAGAAACTCACCAAAAAGTGAGCGGATAGAAAACGCTCCTTTAGCCATTCTTATTTCCACCGAGCAGTTTAAACTCCATGCTTGTTTTATTTGCACATCGTCCCCCCCCCTCACTGACATGAGGCCCCATCAAAGCATCCTGACAAATCAACGTCTAACGGCGAAATGTAAAAATTTTCAAATTTGCTCGCGCATATATTGTTGCGCATTCGCGAGCAGGTGATGCTATGACGTGTTTATTTTGACGTTTCTTTTATTCCATATCCACATTGAACAGTTTTCAGTTATTTCCGTAAGGCGTTTCATGTTTCATACTTTTGCTTCTATTACGCCGATTATGTACAATCTAATATTATCTAATATGTACTATCATTCTGGGACAAAGTGGACTTGAGAATAATTGCAATGAAAGGGTATTCTATATTATCAAAAGCTCCAGGACTAGAGCCTCAGTTTAAGATGTAGTTTAGTGTCTGTTGCGTTCTGGTTAGTGAACGCTTGTAATATTAAATAAAGGACAAACCACGATATGAGAGGAAATAGAGATATATTCTCAGGAAAAAGTATATTCAATAGAGAGGCTATTAATAGACAAGAAAATAGGATTAGTGAATACAGAATAAAGATATAGTCCAACGATAGTATTGGCTTCCGTTATTACGGTAGCAAGTAAGGTGATCCAGTGCGATCTCCAGTCTCCAATGCTCTAATACTATTCCTATAAGAAGCTGCTCTTCACCTTCTAGCCTGCCCTGGTATTAGTAGCTACTATGGCAGATGTACTAGTTCACTGTGTGGAAAAAGGTTGGTGATACCCAACAGTGTCATATACAAGACACTCGTTGGGGAGGGGACTCTTCCTCCTCTGCAGATATTCAGTCGGTGTATTATACAGCCCCAGCCGACAGGGATCAATGGAGACAGTGTTCTTAGCAATCAAATATAAAATGTTTTGCGTTGCTGAAAAAAAAAGCCTACAATTTTTGGCCGGGTTGGTTGGTTTGGTAGTTGGTTGTTGGGTGTTTATGGTATATCACCCTTTGTAGGTTATTTAATGCCAACTCCATTTTTAAACAAATAATCAGTTATATTTCAAACAATTCAGTTGAGCATGAGTACAAAGTTTAACTGTCCAAAACATTTCTATTTCAAGCTATTCAGTTTAATCAAATAGTATTAATTCAAACAAATCAGTCCAGCATAAGTACGCAGTTTATTTCTATTTAAATTCATTTTTATACAAATAATCAGTTCTATCTCAAACAATCCAATTTAGTATGAGTACACAGTTTAATTGTCAAAAACATTTCTATTTCAAGCTAATCAGTTTATTCAAACAGTTCTAATTCAGTTTAGTATAAGTATAAATTTTGTTTACACAGTTCAATGTCAAAGCAGTTTTATATTAAACAATTCAGTTTAGTATAAGTACATTTTCAATATTAAAAACAGTTCCATTTCAAACAATTCAGTTTAGC
>CAUZXS010006430.1:920084-922584 GCA_963585895.1 Sepioteuthis lessoniana
AGTAATTTAAATTTTGATTTTCAAGCTCACCAAGGAACATTTTTAAAGATTGAAGCAACACTGTCTTCCTATTGGCAACATGTTTTTCTTTTCGGGTTACTAAATGGATTTAAGTAATGTTTCTTTTTAAAAAAATACAAGATGTACTATCTTATATACAAAACGCATCCGCCGTTTTGAGGGATGTTGCTACCAGGATTTTTTCAAAACATAGCATTCTTGCGTAGTTGCCACCTCACCTTTTCTGTAAGCGTTTTGATAGCGTCCATGAGGTGCATCCATAGAGTAGTATTGGCCCAGCCACAGCTTTGAAGAAATCCCGTTTTATTTTATCAGATAGATCAGACTTTGATATGGTCGATAACTTGTCAATAACAGTCAATGCCTTCACAAGGTGTATGTGGACATCAATTTTTGCTGATGAGATCTTGCTGCCGAGGTATCTGAACAGGTCGACTAATTTTAGAAGTCTGCTGTTTGGAGGGGGGATGGTTTCTTCTCATCTAAAACTAACAAACACAAATTTATTTGTTTTCACAGGGAGACTAATGCTTCCCGCTACTTGCTCTAGGCTATGCAGTAATGACTCGGCTTTGGCAGGTGCATTTGAAAGAAGTGCTAGATTATCAGCGTAGTCTGAGTCTTTTATAATTTATAAGAACAATTATATTGTTATAAGAACAAATATACCGCATAAGATATCCAACTGAAATATGATAAACTTTAGTTCGAACTATATGAATAATATATGTTGAATAGTATAAAAACAGGAGGCGCTTTTTCTGTAACGGTTATCATCGTAAGAAACTGACATAGTGATACTATTTCAAATCCTGCACCAGGCTGTTTGGATTTCACCTAGTGCTAATACCATTGGGAGAGGTAGCCATCCAACTATTTACCCTATATCAATGGCTAGATAGGACAGTCTATGCTCTTTAAACTTGGTGTGGCAACCTGTGTAGGAGAAGGAAACCATTGAATCTTATGTCACATCCTGCTCATGTAGAAGAGTTAGATAAATTTATTCACCCCACCCAACACCATGTTCAAAGTGACCACTACACAGTCCAGTAGGTTGAGGCTGTAAAATGCGCTGGCTGCATGTCTACAGAGGGGTAAGTGATCCCCCCAAATGAATGTCCCGATATGACACTAAACTGCATCAGATGATGAGGCTCCAGTCCCGGGGCTTTAGAGAACGTGGAATACACCTTCATCACCATTATTCAGACCTGGAGTGGTAGTACCTGTTTGGGTCCCATCTATGGCTCAAATAGAACTGTTTAACCATTTAGCTACGTACAAGCAAATGACTGTTGTTAAACTGAAATGGCAGTGTTAGTATTACTTGAAAGAATTTTGTGTAGAAACAGATGATTAAAACTAAATACAATAATTTATGTTAGATAAGCAAACCTGAAGCCATTTAACTGTGTGCGATATAAAACTATTAGTATGAATAATAGTTGAAACCACTTCACTATGTGCAAACAAATAATTAATATTAAACAAAATCATAAGTGTTAGAGAGATACTGGAAATCATTTAACTGTGTACGAACACGTGAGCTCTTGCTCATTTAAAATATTATCAACAAACTATTGGTTTACGAATGATATACACGAGGATCATTAAATAAGTTTCCAGACTTTTTTCGTAAGGGTACTTTTATTGATAGTACACACATGAAACTCTAGTCCCCTTCGAAGTAATCCCTTCCGGCTGCAATGCACTTGTTGTACCGTTCCAAAAACCTCTGGAAGGCCCCATGTAACTCCTCTTGTATGAGCGTGTCAATGACCTTCGTCATAGCCTCTTTCATCTCCTCAATTGTTTCATAACGACAGCCTCTCAGATTAGGGAATAACCAAAAGTCACAGGGAGCAAGGCCTGGACTATAGGGAGGCTGAGGAATTGTCTTGATGCCCATCTTGGTCAAATAGTCTGTGACAAGAATGAAGTTGTGGACTGGTGCATTGTCCTGGTGAAAATACCACTGAGCCGATTTGAAGAATGCTGGCCTCTTCCCTAGGAATCTCTTCCTGAACTCCCTTAAAACCTCAACATAGTAATCCCTATCCCTAACCCTAACCCTTTGGCCCATCAACTCTGGTGTATTGACTTCCTTACTCCTCCCACACCTCTCATCATCCCTCACAGACTCCCTGCCCTCCTTGAATCTCTTATACCACTCAAAAACTGATGCTCGATTCATGCAAGATTCTCCAAAAGCAGTCTGAAGCATTCCATACATTGTTTCTATGGCATTTTTTCCAAGTTTAAAACAGAATTTTATTGCATATCGTTCTTCTAAAATATCCTCACGTCCAGGTTGCATTTTTGAAATTCACAAGCTGTGACAATCAAGCTTTAGTAGGGTGTATTCCAATTGCTGCTGTACCTGTTGAGTTGAACCTGAAATCATAAAAATTGGTCAGTGGTAAATGCCAGTATAAGAAAGTCTGGAAACTTATTGAAAGTACCACACACACACATA
>CAUZXS010006430.1:927584-970084 GCA_963585895.1 Sepioteuthis lessoniana
GAAGGTTTTACCTATCTAAAACTATTGGGAAGATATTCACTACTGTACATAATTAGGGGCCATATTCATTAGGCTGACATCGGAATAAAAGAAGGGTTCACATAGCAATCAACTTATCAACCAACCTCTTTCTCTCTCTCTCTCTCTCTACATATATATATATATTAAATAACTTATTGACTAATAGCACTTACGGTAAGTAAGTAATTCGAAGATAATAATATACAACGAATCACTGTCTAGGGGAATATATATATATATATATATATATATATATATATATATATATATTTAAAAAAAAAAGAAAAGGCCAATCTTGTCATACCAATTGAAAAAAAATCAACATATACGCAATTGATTGGTCAAAAGAAAAAAAACACTACAATTGCTCCTAAGCTACAAGTGCAAAAAAAGTGCTCAATACTAAGTAGAGCAAAATAATGACAAAATTATTTCGTGAGTCAGGATCTAACCTACTACAGTTTCGCCTCAGCGGCTCATCGGGGTACCTAACCCCGTCGGGATGAGCCGCTTAGGCGAAACTGTAGTAGGTTAGTTCCTGACTCACAAAATAATTTTGTCACGAGATAGGTAGAGTTAGTAAAGTTAGCGACCGTAGTCAAGGGTGACCCGAAAACTCCCTTTTTCATTAGCTACGGCACCAAGGTGTAAGAGAGGGTTCTACTCCTTTTCATGGATTGCCTGACTTTGTTATATATTGACCTTCGGCCCGGCCAAACATGCCATTCCAAAGTGATGCACCGGAAGGAAGTGACACATTCAAATGGCCAGTAATCAAAAGAAATCGCGTAGGCGGGATTAGGCTGATGAAATGGGACAAGGTAAAAGCCCATGATACACTCATAGACTGATGCACCGGAAGAGAGTGACCTCGGAACTGCATGACAGTTATTTCCGCTTGATGACGATCAAACATGCCATTCCAAAGATTGAGTGGGCGATTGAGTGGGTGATTGAACTATTATATAACTCGGTAAATACAGAAAGTAGAGGAGTTAGAGACGAGATGTGGTAGGGAAAGCCACACCCGACCGAAGGGGCCCTTGGGACCCCCAGTGAGGTTTGGAGACCCGTTGGTGACAAGATGTGGTAGAGAAAGCCAGCACTCAGCAGAAAGCTGAGCCCCCGGGCCTCCGGTTGAGCATCAGGAGAACGAGAAAGACACAACGCCGATGGCTATAAGAGTGGGGGGGTCAATATGTTGCAGTCTTTGTTCAGTCTCCAAGTCCCTCTCAGAGTCAAACCCTGAGTGCCCTTTTCGAACCCTTTCAATAAAGTGAGAGGTATATTTTTTTAAAGAAGTCTTCGCTCGTCTTTATTCATTGCGTCAGTATGTATTCTGCATATATATGTACATATGTATAGTTGTAGCATTTGACTATACAACAACTTTACCCGAGATCCGTACCTTATAATCTTGACTGTTAAGCATGGCGCATCAAGTACCATTTTTGAGTCTTTGGTATGACTCAGTCAGGGATTGAACCCCGGTCTTTCGAACCATTACCGAACACTGTACCCACTGCAAAAGAATTATACAACAAAAGTTCAATTTTAACAGGTTTGCATCCGGAGTTTTCTTTCTCCTAGACTGGTTGGCATACCAATGTTAAAGAATCTACTTTGCCTTACTCTTTACCCATCAATGGATGGAGAACATTTGGATTCATATCTTTCGAAAGTCTGTTATGCTACATAAAACGCAAACAGACTCATCCAGGATTCGAACTCAAGTCGGTCGTCGTGTCCATTTCAGACGATATATATATATATATATATATATGTGTGTGTGTGTGTGTGTGTGTGTGTGTGTGTGTGTGTGTGTGTGTGTGTGATATAGTATATCTGTGGACACCATCACATGGACGAGAAAAGGCAGGACGACCACCTATAACCTATATACAACAGGTCAGTGCCGATACAGGATGTAGCCTTGAATACCTCCCCGGAGCAATGGACGAGAGAGACGGGTGGCGAGAGAGAGTCATGATGATATATATATATATGTACATAGTACAATTTGATGAAGACTCAAACTCGGTTAAGTCGTCATAAATTTATTTCGGCGGAGAATATTACTATACTCTCCGTCTCGTCAGATGACTATATATATATATATGCTAGTATATATGAATTCCGCGTGGTAGGAGCACGGGTTTTAAAAAATTCTAATTAATAATACAAAAATCATTTATAAAAATAACAATAAAAACCGTTTACCAATCTTCGAAGCAATAACTATAAAAAATAAACAAAAACTACAAATTAAATAGCATAAATATAAACACAAGTATAAACATGTTAAACATATTCAATAACTAACCTCCCATCCTAACAGAATGGACCAACCGCATCTATAATTTACTCACTATTTTCCAAACAACAAACAATTCAACACGAACTCCGAAAATGACCAACGAAACGGTCGAAAGCGCTTGAGCTCATATAGTTTGTTTTTCTCCACCACATCGACCCGGAAATACGATGAAGAGTAAGAAGACTCGAACAACTTCACTTGAAGGACATAAAAAACAGCAGTACGTGGTATTTAACAGAACTTGTCTATATATATATATATATATATATATATATATATATATATATATATATATATATGTGTGTGTGTGTGTGTGAGTGTATGTGTATGTGTGTGTGATATAGTATATATATATATATATATATGAAAGTAAATATGGATAAAATCCGACAGTATGAAGGTAGCAGGAAAAAATATAATCCAAATAGGTGAATATATCATGATGTGAAGTCGACGTTAACGTTTCGGTTTTAATAACCATCATCAGGACTTGGATATAAAATAGTTCACAATATCGATGGGTGATTGCTGAGATGACAGGAGCAAATGAGAAATATACAACGAAAAGATAGATAAACATGCACATAGCGTTCAAAATTCAAGTCATCATACTGTCGGATTTTATCCATATTTACTTTCATACTGTCTTTTCGGAAAAAACAAATACCAAATACATTCTTACATAACATTTAACATGGATGATTCCTAATGATCTATACATATGAAAACTTATTTGTTGCGTATTTCTCAATAAACGGGAGGTTTTGTCTCGTTTCTTTGAAAAATCCTACATTTTCTAATATTTTTCCACGTGCCAAACACGTTCTGATGACTTTTGAATTTTGAACGCTATGTGCATGTTTATCTATCTTTTCGTTGTATATTTCTCATTTGCTCCTGTCATCTCAGCAATCACCCATCGATATGTGAACTATTTCATATCCAAGTCCCGATGATGGTTATTAAAACCGAAACGTTAACGTCGACTTCACATCATGATATATTCACCTATTTGGATTATATTTTTCCTGCTACCTTCATATATATATATATATATATATATATATATGTGTGTGTGTGTGAGTGTATGTGTATGTGTGTGTGATATAGTATATATATATATATATAAATTCCGCCAGATAGGAGCACGGGTTATTATGAGTAATTGCGTAATTGCACAGCAGGACTAATTTTACAGCGCATCAGCTGATCACTAATTATTTTCGTTTTTAATGACCAGAATACCGTTAATCAGAACCAATCAACAGTACAAACGAATTATCATTTTTTTTAACTAAAAACTATACTAAACAACAATAAAATACATTTATCACAGACGGCGGACAGTCCAGGCTCCCAAAAGACAATAATGGTGCTAAATCCTTGCATGACAAACGCCCCACTCTTCGAGAGCTCTTGTAGAGTAAACATAGAAAGATGCAGCACTGCAGTTTTTTCAGTGATGCAACTGAACCAACAACTTCCCAGACCCTCGTCTGCAGCTGCTGTGGAAATTGTTGCCATTCTTGCATCGGTCTCATCAATCACCAGCACGCTTATATGTATTTCCCAACCCCTCCGTACGAGCAGGTTGTTATATAAGGTAAAATTTTCCAGCGAACATTAACAGGTTTTAATTCAATTTTTTTTCCTTCTAAACTGGTTACCATGCCAAAGTTAAAGAGCTAGTCTGCCCTACTATTTCTGCACAGCTGGAAAAGAGAATCGTTAGATTTTTACTTTTCCAAAGGGTATTAGCTCTATGTGAAATGCAAATAGTTTGGTTTGAACTCGTGTCGACCAGTCCGTTTGCCGACGACGATAACCATTACACCATGGGCTTCTCCTACGTTGTCACAATTAAAAATATTCTCATAAATCTTCGTTTCCGAAGCCAAAGTTATATCATGCGTCATGTGCCGTGTGAGGTGGGAGAAATCGAAAAGGAATTGGTATCATATTTTGCTATTGTCGAGCGGCAGTCAAGTAAAATCTGTCTGAAGTCTTATTGTTTCATCAGTAGTGCCACGAAAGACATCTTTTAAAAAAGTTCTCACCTCCTGAGAAATAGCTCACCAACAATGGACACCCCAGGCTGTCAACAGACAGCACTACAAACAAACCATCGCCAAAGCCATCTCTCTCACAAAGTCCTAATCTATTGGTTAGTTGGGTGTACGGCATATCAATCCACGTTGGTTACTTAATGCCAAATCCTGTTCATACATATACAGGGTGAAACGATAAAATTGTCGTCCTAAAGAAAACAACACTACAGCTTTATTTTAAAACTTTTATTAAAAAAGTCAATTCAGGTAATTTGATTATGTAGTAGAGCTGACATCTATTCAATGTAGCCACCTTCAGCCTCAATCACCGCCTCTATACGGATCTGGAACTGGGAGGATGCCTTTTCCACAAGCGCCGGTCGGAGCTCGGCGAATACTCGGCGGATGGCGGCAATCAGGCTGGCTTTAGTGTTATGGGAGGTCATGTTGGTGGTGTTCTCGACGTATGACCAAACGAGGTAGTTCAGGTAGGGGGAGGAGGGGGAGGCCAATGAGAGAAGGGTACAAAGTCGTAGCACTCCTTCTGAAGCCAGGCCTGGGTCTCTTTGGACTTGTGGACCGGCGCCGAGTCCTGCTGTCACACCCAGGGTCTGCCACCGGCCACCTGATTACACCAGGGGATCACCACACCCTTCAGCACATTCAGGTACACTTTGGTGTTGACTTTCAAGCCGACTTCGAAGATGTGGGGTGGCATGATATGGCCCTCACTTGAAACCACACCAAAGACCATAACCGTAGCCGAAAACTTTGTTTTCATCACCCTGGGCACGTTGAACCGTCCGGATTTGCATTTTGAGGGTGCTGGCAATGGTCCTGTTGTCATAACTTTTGGATCGGTAGAGGGCATGAGTAGTACAGCGGCGCACCTCCGATCCCGCTCGTTGAACATTGTATCACTTTCAGACATGATAGAAGGCTCCTATCGCTCTTGGGATTTGTACACAACTGGCCAACTAGTAGATGGTCTGCAACAAAAAAAGAAAACTGGTTTTCATTAAACGGAAATGGAATCATGTCGTCTTTTCTAGGGTGACAATTTTATCGTTCCACCCTGTATAGAGTATCTCAATATACATGGGACCCATGTGACTGTTAATAACTCTACTACTAATAATGTTGCGTTCCTTTTTGTTTCAGATTTGAAAATAGTGTACTAAAACAATTATTATTCCTAGATCGTTGGCCTAATGAGTAGAGTGTTCGCCAGTGGTCCGAGAGACCGGGGTTCAATCCCAGGTCGAGACATGCTAAAACTCAAAAATGGTATTTGATGCCGCCTTGCTTAACACGCAGCATTATAAGGTATGGATCAAGAGTAAAATGGAGCAATCCAGGGAATGGAGTAGCGCCCTCCCCAACACCTCGGTGTAGTAGCTATTGAAAAGCTTTATTCCTTGATCACAATATTCTTGAAAAGCTTTATTCCTTGATCACAATACCTTGATCAAGAGAGGAAAAAATAATTTGAGTCACTACTTATTTGGAGAGAAAAACCAGTGAAAACTGTCTCAAAATACATGCAACCCATTAATATGATAATGATTTATTACAGAGAGAAGAAACACAAAAAAGATTGCATGTCCTGGAAGCTGATATAAAAAGTAAGGTTGGCGACCGTAGTCAAGGGGGAATCTGTAGGCTCCCTTTTAAAGAACTGGTACACCGGGGTGTAGGGAAAGGCGCTACTCCTTTCCATCAAGCTGATATAATAACAATTTAAAAACACTGATTTGATATCTCTAGATCAAATGATGCATATTTTCTAGGATGTGTTCCAAATGGCAGTCATTACGCTTGTCTCAGTTATAAATCATTATCATATTAATGGGTTGTATCTATTTTCAGACACCCTGTATATTAAATATATATTACTAAAGGAATTGTGAGTAGACAATTTCAAGGCGAGCCGGAAAGCGTTTATTTACACACTGTGAAATGGTTATAAATATATGATTTGTAAGTGAAGGGTTTGTTGGTCATCTTATTTTTCAATGAGTTAGATATAAGTTTGCACACAAGTTCACAAATAATTAAATGGTTTTAAGTCCAGCTATATCAAACTAATAATTCAATTTAACATCAGTCATTTGTTTGCACACAGTGAATTGGTTTCAAGAGTTACTTACACATTCTTTTTTATTTTCACTGTTAAATGGTTTGTTTGTTTGTTTGTGTTTTATGGCATATCAACCTTTGTAGGTTATTTAATATCAAATCCATTTTTATATATACAAACAGTTCTATTTCAAACAATTTAGTTTAACATAAGTACATAGTTTAATAGCCAAAAACATTTCTATTTCAAGCTATTCAGTTTAGTTAAACAGTTCTAATTCAAGCAATTCAGTTTAGGAAAAGTATTTTTTTTTCTTTTTGTTGTTTACACACAGCTAAATGACAAAACCGCTCCCCTTCAAACATTTCAGTAGTTTCAATGTCAAAAGCAGTTCTATTTCAAACAACTCAGATTAGCATACTAAAACAGTTCCCTCGCCAACAATTCAGTTTAGCATAAGTACGCAGTCTAAATATCAAAACAGTTCTATTTTAAACCATTCGGTTTAACATAAGTACACAGTTTAGTTCTATTTGATCCATGGACAGGGCCCTATCAGGTGCTACCATTCCGGGCCAGAGTGGACCTGGGAGCGATGGCAATGAATGGTTACTCTGCATTCCCCAAAGCTCCAGCATTACTGGAACCTCACCCACAGATGGTTTTGTGTCATACCCAGGACATTTATTGGTGGGGGGTCTTATCCATCAACAGAAAAGCAGTCAGTGTATTCTACAGCCCCAGCCGACTGGGCAAGTTAAATAGTTTCCACGGCTAAGTCAGCCAGGGCTGTAGAACACATCGACTGCATTGTTTGAATTAGAACTGTTTTGACATTTAACTGTGAAAAAAAAACTTTACTTATACTAAACTGATTTGTTCGAAATAGAACTTTTTATTTGTATAAAAATGGATTTGGCATTAAATAACTTAAACAGGTTCATATGCTATAAGCTCAAACAAAAAATCAAAAAATACTTGAAACAATTTAACTGAGCAAAAAATCAGCTCAGGCTCGTTTAAAAATGTTATCAACAAAATATTTACAAATCATAGATTTAATATAGACGTATAGAGGATTTGGTATTAAATAATTGATATGCTATAAAAACCAAACCAAACCCTTAAATAGTTTCAAGTATTGCTAAGTAACACTAACAATATAATCTAACATCAATTATAATAATTATCTGTTTGCATAAAGGGTCGAAGTTCTAGTTGTCTAAATTTCTGAGACGAAGCTTGATGATTTTTATCATTAAGGGTTTTCGGACTATTGTCTTCGTCTTTATTGTTATTTCCACAACGTTTCGGCCGATATGTCCTCCGGCCTTCTTCAGGTGTTTGTCGAACTCGGGAAACTTCACGGAACTTCGAACTACGTCCTTTATTGAATCCAAGGGGTCGCCTGTTCTGGTTCCGTTAGCCATAAGCGGGTACAGGTTTTAAGTATTCCTGTATTGTTACTCGCCTGCAGCCAGGATTGAACCTGCAACCACCAGATTATTGTCTCCTTAGGGAACCAACTACTATAATTACACTATGTGTCCTACTGGATAATTCAAAGTAAATGTTTGGGACTTATAAACTTAATGTTCTTACTTGACTAAGATTACGACGAGTATGCATGATTTTTTACCTGTGCTCATATTCTGATTATTTTTTTTTTTTTTTGAAGTTCTGTTTGATTCATAGATGTGACTCTAACAGGTATTACCACTCCGGGTCAGAGTGGACCCGGTAGTAATGGTAATGTATGCATACTTCGTATTCTCTAGAGCTCCAGGACTAGAACCACACTATTAGATTGTTAAGTGTCATATCCAGGACATTTGTTGCGGAGAGGGGGTTCTCACCCATCTACAGGGAAACAGTCGTGTATTCTAAAGCCCCAGAAAGTGCAGTGGCAGAATCAATGGAGAAAAAAGGCTACATTGCTGCAAAGAAGCCAATAAATTCTCATACGTTCTCCTGTAGCTGCTTATGCAAGTCCTGCCATCCTGGCACCGACCGCTTCTGGTAACAAAGAGTCTGCGCCAGCTGAAGAACTGAAGGAAACCGAAAAAGGAAGAAATTGTTTTCATATCTACGACAACAATGCAGAAACCTGTTTTCTACAAAACCTGCTATGCTGTCACCGATCAGTCAACTTTTCAGACCTTCTTTTGCACCTCCTGAGGAGAATTCTACTCATCTCGCATCGTCCTCATTAGCCACTAGCATCAATCAAAGAACGCCTTTATAAATCTTCGTTCGAAAAGCCAAAGATATCAGTAGAAAATCGAAAAAGGAAGAAATAAATGTATGATAAAATGTGTACTTGCTTGCTTGGTGGGTCCCTGTGGCCTAATCGATGAAGTGACATCAGTGTCAGTGGACTCTTTCTTTTCAGTTAATATTGCTTTATCAATATTAATGTGGATTCCCTGTGGCGTAGTGGTTACCCTGCGACCTCAGAGTAAGCAAGTTCGAACCCTGTAATATAATTCGTCATCATGTCGTGCTGCTGGCACGGATCTTCCTAGCCCTCTCTCACCACCTGTGTCTAACGTCCATCGCACACAGGAGGTCTTCCAGGCTATATCCTGTATCTGCACAGACCTGCTGTATATAGATTCTAGCTGGTCTTCCTGTTGTATAATTAAGGAATGATTTTTTTTATATTAATGATTTTTGGTTAATTATATTTTATCATTCAGTTTGGTAGGGCTTTGAACTATCCGAATCTCTTAAGTCCAGGTGCATAGTCAATTGGTGCAGTTTACGCTCGCGTGTAAAGGATATGATAATCACCATTTGTCATAATAAACACTCAGACAGGAAATGAGGCTGGAGTGTGGATGACGCCATGCCCAGAAGAGATGGTCCTGAGAATTAGAGGATTTTGAAAAAACGGTTGGATTTTGACCATTGAAAAATGTAGTTGGGTCTTCTGTCGTTGAAGACGAGTGTTGGGTTTTCGACCGTTTAGGGATGTGGTTGAATTTTTTGAGTCTCGACCGGCAGAGATGAATTGATGTCTTAAACATCACAAGATGTGCCGCGGGTTGGGATGGAGTTAGCATAGTATGGACTTTTAAAAATTGTCTCTCTCTCCTCGTGTCGCTATGAACCAAAATCAGAAATTAATAAACCTGTTCGTATCCGAAACGACAGAGTCGACCTGTATCTGTATCATTGTTATTATTAATATCACCAAATTGTATACAACAGTCTAACCTTTGCTCGTCCATGTGAAGGGGTCCACATGAGTATATCGCTTATGTGTTCGTCCTTACTTCTGCTGCAGTGTTCTGCATGTCTGGTTCGTCTAATTTGCATAGTACCCGCCCAAGCCGAATCCCTGCTACATAATTTGGAACAAGCAGCTGGTGGCATAGGTCTCCATGTTAATGCAGACAAGACGGAATACAGGTGCTTTAATCAAAGAGGCGACATCTCCACACTAAAGAGTGGGCCTTTGAAACTAGTGGACAAGTTCACCTAACTCGGAAGCAGCGTCTCATCAACCGAGAATGACATCAACACACGACTAGCAAAAGCATGGACAGCTATCGATAAGGCTATCGGTTATATTGAAGTCAAACATGACCGATAAAATAAAACAGAGTTTTTTCCAAGCAACGGTCGGGTCGATACTGCTATATGGATGCACCGCATGGACGCTAACTAAACGAATGGAGAAAAAACTTGACAGCAAATACACAAGAATGCTGCAAGCAATATTGAACAAGTCATGGAGACAACACCCACCTGTATTATAATTAAAGATTGTAATTATATTGGTTTTGTTTTAGTTTTTTTTTTTTTTTTTGGTTGGTTGGTCTGTTGGTTGGTTGGGTTTATGGCATATCAACCTTTGTAGGTTATTTAACACCAAATCCATTTTTATGTAAATAATCAGTTCTACACACAGTTAAATGTCAAAACAGTTCCATATTAAATAGTTCAGTTTAGTGTAAGTACATTTTCAATGTCAAAAATCAGTTCCATTTCAAATAATTCAGTTTAGCATAAGCACGCAGTTTAAATTTAAGAACGATTTAATTGTCAAAAATATTTCTATTCAAAGCTATTCAGTTTAGTCAAACAGTTCAGTTTAACATAAGTACACCGTTAGTTCTTTTAACCCATAGATAGGGTCCTATCAGGTGCTACCACGCCAGGCCAGAGTGAACCTGGGAGCAATGGCAATGAAGGAGTGCTCCGCATTCCCCAAAGCCTCAGCATTACTGGAACCTCACTATCGGATTGTTAAGTGTCATATCCAGGACACTCGTTGGTGGGGGTCTTACCCCTCTGCAGAGGTGCAGTCGGTGTATTCTACAGCCTCAGCCAACTGGGCAATTTTATTTTAGTGATAAATGTAACAGATTGTGTGCTAGATTTAAAAAAAACAGTTTAACTTCTTAAGTGTAAGCTCGCATTTGAAAGTTTTAATGATACGTGTTATCGAATTAGTTGACAGGATAATTAGTGTTATGACCGGTTATTAAGGGTCAATAAATAAATAACTCAACACAGAGATATGAGGTACAACACAAATGTATTTAAATCTCTGGGGAGGGTTTCATTGGTTCAACGTACATGAAGACAGGCAAGGTGTTTACTACGGCTGCTCTTGCTACTCTTTCTACCAGCTTAGTTCTTAATATTCTCTTTGGGTAAGTCCATTATTCTGTCATAGGTGAGTCACCTACAATTTGTAGAATGTATATAAGAGAGACTAAGACGCAGAGATAGTGGGTGAGCAGTCGGTGAATTGCGTCAGATAGACAGTTCCGTGGTGTAATGGTTATCGTCGTAGGAAATGGATACGGCGACACGAGTTCAAATCCTGGACGAGACTTATTGCATTTCACATAGCACTAATACCCTTGGGAAAGGTATGAATCCAATTATTCTCCCTCCAGCTATGGGCAAATAGTTGGGCAGACTGGGTTCTTCAGCCTTGGTGAGGCAACTAGTCTAGGAGAAGGAAAACTCTGAATTCAAACCTGTTATACTCCGCTTAAAAATTGACCTTGTGTCATATCCTGCCCTAGCGGAGGAGTTGCTAAATATGGATAGACAGTTCTAGTTTCGAATCCAGTCGCGAGATGAGACAAGCAGCGTCTTTGGGGGATAGAGTTTGATCGGGGTGAAGAAAAAAGTCTGTTTGTTCGGCTGCCATGAATGAAACCTTCTGAGTTTCTAAGTGACATGACACAAATCTTTCATTCTCTCGTGCTCGTTTCGTGACTGCTGATGAATGTTGCAGATAGCGAATCAATTTTCATATTGAAACAATTTGGTCCGTCTTTTACTTACGTAATTGGGTCCGGAATGTAACACGTCTTTTATTTAGGTGCCGTGTCGGTGAGGTAACGTTACAGCTCCAGTCACGCTGTTACATTCCCTTTTAGACAAATACCCTTGGGAAAGGCATGAACCAACTTATCCCCCAGCTATGGGTTAAATATTATCACTACTGTTCTTCAAGAAGGATGGCTTTGGCATTAAATAACCCATGAATATTGATATGCCTTTAATCAAAGAAACCAAACCAAATGGATGCACCACCCGTCCCTATCAGCTATCGCTCTTTTTAAATCGTCAAGACTTCATCCACAGCTGATGAATTTCATTCTACGCCGTGTGTGTCCATGTGTAGGAGTCCCGAAAAGAACGTCGCTTAGGAATTCATCCTTACTTTTACTGCCCAATAGATTTTGTCTGTTTTACTTGGATAATTCGTGGGATTGAAGGAAAATTGACAGCTGCTATAATGTTGGGAGCTACTTCCAGAATGTGTTCAAAACAACACGCAACATTCTCATCAAGTTTCCGCCTATCGTTTTCTTCACGCGTTTCGTTCAAGTCCAGATAGTGGTTTGGTTTGATATAGTTTTATGTCATATCAACCATTTTTGATTATTTAACGCCAAATCCTCTTTATCATCATCATCATCATCATGTCGCGCCGCCAGCACGGATATCCCTGACCCTCTCTCACCACTTCTCCCTATCATTCATCGCCTCCGGCAGGTCTTCAGGGTTACATCCTGTGTCCTCACATAGTTGCTGTATGTAAGTTCGTGCTGGTCGTCCTGCTTTTGCACATCAATATGTGGGGGTCCACAGGAGTACATCGCTTATGAGCTCGTCCTTGCTTCTCCAGCAGTGTCCCGCGTGTCTGGTTCGTCTAACTTGTATAGTTTTCGTGATGGGGGGCAAGTGTCCTTATAGTTGGGGTCTCGTGGGGTGTTGTCGCCAGGACTTGTTCAATACTGCTCCCAACATTCTTGTGTAATTTCCGTCTAGTTTCCTCTCCAGCCGCTTAGTTAGCGTCCATGTGGTGCATCCATATAGCAGTATCGACACAACCGCTGCCTGGAAGAAACTGCGTTTCATTTTATCGGTTAGGTCCGACTTCCATATGATCGAGAGCCTATCGATAGCTGTCCAAGCCTTCGTCAGTCGTGTGTCGATGTCTTTTTCGGTTGATGAGACGCTACTTCCTAGGTCGGTGAATTTGTCTACTAGTTTCAGAGAGGCTTCGTCTCGTGTGGCAATGTTGCCCGTTTGGTTGTAACACATATATTCAGTTTTGTTTGCATTGACATGGAGGCCAATGCCAGCTGCAGCTCGTTCCAGACTATGCAGTAGTGTCTCTGCTTGATTAGGCGTATTCGCTAGTAACGCCAAGTCATCAGCGTAGTCAACGTCCGTGATTGTTTTTGCGGGGTATCTTTTGCTTCTTCTCTTAGTCAGCTCGAAGCCATTTTCTCTGATTTTGTCGATCGAAGTCCTAAGCACATAGTCTAGACAGATGATAAAGAGGTACGGGGCTAGTGTGTCTCCTTGTAGTACTCCTGCAACAATGTCGAAGTATTCCGTGTCTCCATCTGGTGAACGTACTTTCACTTTGGTGTTTCTGTAGAGAATCATTATCGCTGCTACGGTTTCTTTTAGTAGGCCGTATGCTAGTAGGATTTGCTCCATCTTCCCTCTGTGTATGGAATCGTTAGGCCTTGGTAAAGTCGACAAATAGTAATGTCACCTGAAGGTTTTTTTGCCCGAACGCCTTCAAGGATTCTACGGATGGTCAGTATTTGTGAGGTTGTGGATCTATTTCTCCGGAAGCCATTTTGGTTTTTCCTAAGGATGTTGTCTATTTTGGGTTCTATGCGGTTTCGTAGTAGGGCATTGTAGATTTTGGCTGCTATGGATGTAAGCGTTATCCCTCGGTAGTTCTTGGCTAGACCGAGGTCGCCTTTTTTAGGGAAAGGAAGGATGCATCCCTTCGTCCATCTTTCTATCCTATTTTGACTATAGACTGCGTTGCATTGCCGGAGCAGTATATCGTCGAATTGTCTAGTCTTCCACACTTCTGGGGGGATCTCGTCTAGCCCTGCAGCTTTCCTATTTTTAATTCTTCTGAGAACTGAGTCGAGTTCTTCTTTGGTGAAAGGACCTAGTTTAACGTCTAATTGCTTATTAATAATTCTGGTGATCGGTTCATCCGTTATTTCCGGTGGGTTTCCTAGTAGATTTTTGAAATGCTGTTCCCACAGTTTTACTCTTTCTTGTTGGCTTGCAGCTTTCAATTTTGCTTTGGCTGTGCTCTTTCTTCTACTTACTTCGTTTATTGTTTGCCAGGCTATCCTGGATTGTCTATCTTCCACCGAGTCTCTAATCTTATCTATCAGATTTTGTATGTATTCTGCCTGTTCTTTTAGATTTATTCCTGTTAATTGATGTTGTGCCTTTTCTAGTTTTCATGCATTTGTGTTTGTTGGGTTTTTTCGATAGCTTTTGGAGGCAGTTTTCACGAGTGCACGTCTTTCTCTAACCGCTAGCGTTTCCCAAGGGACTCTATATTTAGTTCTAGGTTTTGTTTGAATACACTTTGATGCCGCCTCAAGTTGTGCTTCTACAAAATTTTCATATTCGTCATTTGGGGTACCTTTTTCTGCCTTCTCCTGTAGTGCTTCGAATCTGTTTCTTAATTCTAATGCATATTTATCTCTAATATCTCTGTTGTTGAATAGGGCCCAGTCATAGTGCTTGGTTGTCGCTTTACGTGTGGCGTTTTTTCGTAGGCTTAGTCGTACTTTGGCCGTAACTATTCGATGATCGGAGGACACACCCTCGAAAGTGGAGTATGCCTCGCAATTCATCGCACTGTTTTTCCATTTCCTGTCTATAAGGACGTAGTCTATCTGTGCTTTACTCTTATTCGCCTATGTGTAGGTCCATAATTTCCCCTCCCTTTTTTGAAAGTTTGTATTGAGGCATGTTAATCTATTTTCTATCAGGAAATCTATTAGATGTTGTCCATTCCTGTTTGACGCGTTGTGTTGGCTGTATTTGTTGTTTCTGTTTTTTTTCCCGATTTGTGCATTCATACCTCCGCCAATGACTAGCAGGTTGTGTTTCGGAATGCTACGTACTAGGGAGGATAGATCTTCGTAGAAGGTGACTATTTCGTTTTCTTCGCTAACATTGGTAGGGCTGTAGCAGGAGATAATTGTTGCCTTGGGGTTGCCATTAAACGTTGCGGCCATCATCCTAGGTTGTATTTCCTCAATGCTGTTCAGTGTTTTTAACGCTCTTGGTCCTATAAGCATTCCCACCCCTCCTACCGATGCATTGACAGAGTTTTTCCATGCCGATACAGTCACCAGCATCCATCCATTACCAGTTTCGTGATATTTGATATCTTCGGTGTGCGTGTATCGGTGCTCTTGTATGCAAATTACGTCAATCTTATGTTCTACGGCTGATGCAGTTAGCTCCGATAGTTGACCTATTCTATTTAGGGTTCTAACGTTAAATGTCGCTATCTGTATTGTTTGTTTGCATTTTAGTAGTTTTTGTTTGAGCTCTGTAGCTGATTTTTCGAACACTGTGGCCTGGGCTCCAACCTCAGCAGGACGCGCCTCTTTTTTGCCCGCGCGAAGAGCGATGCGGTTTATGTATGTGGCTTGAGTATGAGTCATGGTTATCTTTCGATGGCTGTTTTTATTCTCATCTATAGAAGCCACTCTTATAGATGAGCAACAGTAGTTCCCCGATCGAACTGACAATCCTGAGCGTTAAGCCGCAAGACTCACACGTACATCGTGCTGCTTCCCACGTGTACGTGGTAAAAAAAAAATTTAAAAAAAAAAAAAACTTTTTTTACTTTAAGTTTTAACTTAGTTAAAGTCCAGGTATGTTAAAATTCAAAGAAATTTTGGGGTATATTCAATCCTATCATCCGATTCCGGCCTTGACAGGTTTTTATTTTATAGGTAGAATTCGATTTTTGACTCGGTTGCTTTTTTTTTTCTTTTTACTGCTATGAGAGTGTGCAATCAGACTTCTAAGCTTTAGAAAAAGTTCTATTTCTGTTTGCCCTGTATACTAAAGCATTCGACCAGGGTCGTTATACTTCATTTTATTTTTTTATTTATTTTTTTTTTTAAACTGCTAAATATGTCGACCTAAATGAGGAATATAGTGTATTTCATATAAGAACACAATATAGTAGAGACGTAAGAAATAATTATTTTAAATCAAATATGTGCATTTTTAAATGAACAGTTTAGTAGAATAAATTTACTGACCTCTGTGAAAAAACTTCTGGAAACGGAATCACTTTCAACGTATGCATACTATTTTAACAAATGAAGGATTGAATTATGACTAATTTTAATAGTATTTATATTAAAGTTCCACTCCTATATCATGGTCATCTAGTGGGGTGGACAGAGAGAGAGAGAGAGAGAGAGAGAGAGAGAAAGAAAGAAGGAGAGAGGAGGAGTCAACTCTCTTTTATGCTTTTCGTCTTAGCACGTGTTAGACTACATTTGACGAGTTTTGGGGTTTTTTCTTACATATATATTAAATATATAGGATTTTGTTTCGTTGGGTTTTATGTCATATAAACCATTGTAGGATATTTAATGCCAAATCCACTTTATACATATATATTAGATATGTAGGATTTGTTTGGTTGGGTTTTATGGCATATAAATCATTGCAGGTTATTCAATGCCAAATCTTCCTTATTCATTTATATTAGATATATAGGGTTTTATTAGCTTGGGTTTTATGGCATGTCAACCATTGTAGGTTATTCAATGCCAAATCCTCTTTATACATATATATTAAATATATAGGATTTGGTTGGGTTGGGTTTATGGCATATCAACATTTGTAGGTTATTTAATGCCAAATCATTTTTATACATATATATTAGATATATAGGATTTGGTTTGGTTAAGTTTTATGACATATCATTATTTGTTATTTAATGCCAAATCCTCTTTATACATATATTAAATATATAGGATTTGTAAACACTTTTCGTAGATAAACTTTTAAACGAACCTTAGCTCATATTTTGCACACAATTAAATGGTTTCAAGTATTTCTATGTATCCATAATAATTCAATTAAATATCAGTCATTTGTTACTCTATTTCTAACCATTTGATTTGACATCATTCATTTGTTTACACACAGTTAAATGATCAAACAGTTTTATTTCAATTTTGCAGAAGTCATTTGTTTACACTCTATTTAAATGTTAAACAGTTCTATTTGACCCATAGATAGTATTCTATCAGGTGCTACTACTACGGGCCAAAGTGGCCCTGGGAGCGATGACATTAAGGTAGTACTCCGCATTTCCCAAAGCTCCAGCATTACTTAAGCCTCACCATTAGTTTATTTAGTGTCATATCGAGGACACTCGTTGGAGGAGTTTTATTCCTCTGCTGAGATGCAGTTGGTATATTCTGCTGTCCAGATAGTGAGGCCTGGCAGCTTACTTGTCCCCAAACCACGTGATTTGTTCGTTATAAACCTACGACCTCAAACATCTACGTATTGCCACTGAAATATCGAAAACAATTTTTTAAAAAAACAACTTGTTAAACCTAATTTTCTACACAAATTGATATACATTCAAAGGCGTTTACGTACGCATGCGCAAGAAGCTAAATGGCTGATTTCCAAGCGGAACATGAATCTTGGAGAAGTATCTTCCTTAATTCGCCAATCGGCGGGAAAATAACTTTGGTATCATTAATGGTAGAAAAGAGCATGCTGGGAAGGAAAGGTGCTCGTCGACACGTGTTCCCATTAACCGCTATTTTTCTCATCATTATTTTTTCAACGAATGTTCATTCCTTCCAACGCCTCATTCTGCACCCGCTTGGGCATAAAACAAAACAAAACAAAACAAAGAAAAAAAAAAAGAAAAAAAACAATAATAACAATAAAAAATTATAAAATAATGCGCGAAGAATTTATTATCCTTCGTATTTCAGTGGTGTTTTTTTTATGGAACCGTTTTGTTCTATTTTTTTTCTTTTTATACCAGAACGAAGGAGAGTTCACCTTTGTATAAGGTCAGTCAATATAACTCGGTTTCTTATTTTCTTTGCTTAATGGCATATCAACCTTTGTGGATTATTTAGAGCAAAAATGAACCCTCTCTTTTTTCTTTCTCTCTCTCTCCCTCTCTGTCTCTCTTTCTCTCTCTGTCTCTTTCTCTATTTCTCTCTCTCTCTCTCTCTCGCCCCCTCTCTCTCTCTCTCTCTTTCTCTCTCTCTTTCTCACTGGTTCCTCTCTTACTGAAAACTTTCTTCTATAATTTTGATATTTACTTTCTTTTCATCTTCATTTCAATTCCCAAGATTCTTAAATTTTTATTTATTTCTTCATTTTATTTTTGTTTTTATATTATTGTATTTTTATTGTTTTTATTTTTATTTGTTCTTTTTATCTTTATTTTTATTGGATTGTATTTTTAAATTTATTTTTACTTTTATTTGTTCATTTTGTTTATATTTTTATTGTATTTTATTTTTTTAGTTCCTTTTCATTTTTATTTGTTCCTTTTATTTTATTTAGTTGTTTTTATTTATTTATTTATTTATTTCATTTTCTATTTTTCATTTTTTTTATTTGAATTTTTTTTTATATCACGTCTATTTTATTTTTTATCTTATTTTATTTATTTTTTTGTTTATTTATTCATTTATTTCATTTTGTTTTGTTTTTTTGTCTTTTATTTTAATTTTAGTATTTTTTTATACATTTTTTTCTCTTTCATTTATTCTTATTTTATTTTATTAATTTTTTTTTAGCTTTAAGTTTGTTTTTTTTTCTCTTCATTTTTTATGTTATTTACTTATTTATTTCCGTTCTATTCGTTTATTTTATTTTATTTATTTTATTTTTTTTTTTTTTTGATTTTTGTCTTGTTTTTTATAATTTTTTTATTTATCTTATTTTATTTTTAAGTTTATTTTTATTCTTATTTTTATTTTTATTTTTTTTCCCTCTCAGGAAAATCGTGACTTATGGAGTCAAGGTTTTTAATTTGGTTACTCCTTATTTGTGAATCCCATCCCTCCTCCTCGCTGCGAGGCAGGCAATCGTACCGTCACTAAGCAGCTCCACTCTGAGACAACAAGGTGTTAAGGTCAACACAGTTTCTCGCTTGCCTCGTTCGTAGTACGCCGCCAGTCGCAGGCGACACACGACAGGCGCTTTACAATAATAACCAGCCAGCTAGCTCGTTAACTAGCTGGCTAGCTAGCTAGCAAGATAGATAGATAGATAGATAGATACATACATACATACATACATACATACATACATACATACGTTCACGGAAGTGAATAGATAGATAGATAGATAGATAGATAGATAGATAGATAGATAGATAGATACATACATACATACATACATACATACATACGTTCACGGAAGTGAATAGATAGATAGATAGATAGATAGATAGATAGATAGATACATACATACATACATACATACATACATACGTTCACGGAAGTGAATAGATAGATAGATAGATAGATAGATAGATAGATAGATAGATAGATACATACATACATACATACATACATACATACATACATACATACGTTCACGGAAGTGAATAGATAGATAGATAGATAGATACATACATACATACATACATACATACATACATTCACGGAAGTAAATAGATAGATAGATAGATAGATAGATTCATACATACATACATACATACATACATACATACATACATGGAAGTGAATAGATAGATAGATAGATAGATAGATAGATAGATAGATAGATAGATAGATTTGCCTTACTCAGTTTCTATCTATCTATCTATCTATCTATCTATCTATCTCAGTTAATATCTATCACAATCTGTTCATATCTATTTCAGTCTGTACATCTCTCTCTCTCTCTCTCTCTCTCTCTATATATATATATATATATATATATATATATGTGTGTGTGTGTGTGTGTGTGTGTGTGTGTGTGTGTGCCTATCAATCTATCTCGATTAATATCTATCTCAATCAGTTCATCGCGGTCTATTTCAATCTATATCTGTATCTCTCTCTCTATATATATATATCTTTTCCTATCGATAGCTCTACCGACCTATCTAACAAGCTATCCCACTTGGCTCATATCTATCAATCCCACTCATTGTAAATCGATCTATCATATATCTACCTATCTATCAATCTATCTCAGTCTGTTAATACCGTTTTCTGCTTCTCGTGTATCGATTTATTTGTTTATGGAGAGAAGCAACCATTTTCGAACAAAGATGAACATCCTATGAATACAGTCACAAATTTTTGTAAACATTTTTTTGTGTGTGTCTTTACAAACATGGGAGGTACAGAATATAGAACAATAATACGATCTGGTTTGTTTTTATTGCTTCAGATTCTATGGGCCATTAAAGATTTTTGAACAGCCTACTTTCTTATATTTTTTCTTAGCCTTTCTCTATTGGAAGTACCTCTCATAAGTATTTGAACAATCATACAATCTGTTTTCGTATTTTGTTTTTTTTGTTTTTTTTTGTGGGGGGTTGCTTCAGAGCACATCGGCTCTTAATGGTTTTGAACAGAGTACATACAAAGTCGTTCCGTTTATCAAAATTTTTTCTCGTTCCCCAATGATTCCTGCATCGGAAAGGTCTAAAAATGTTCGGCTTCAGGTTACATTTACCGTGCTTTTAACATGGACAAATATTGGCAAGCACAACGAATGCGCTTTTCGAACATAGTGCTCATCAGTAATTATTTCAATGAGTCAAGATTGGCAAGGTTTTTGTCAGGTTTGGTTTCGTTTCGTTTCGTTTGATTTGGTTTAGTTTTATGGCATATCAACCATTGTAGGCTATTTCGTGACAAATCCATTTTTATACATACAAACACTTTATTTTAAACAATTCAGTTTAGCATGAGTACATTTTTGCCTTTGAACACAGTTAAATCTCAAAACAGTTCTATTTCAAACAATCCAGTTTAGGAGAAGTACACAATGTACACGTCAAAACAGTTCTATTTCATAAGTACAAAGTTTATTTCAATTTAACCCATTGCTAGGACCCTATCAGGTGTAACCATCAGATTGTTTTATGTCATATCTAGGACACTCGTTAGGGGAGTCTTCTCCAACGGCAGAGGTGCAGTCAGTGTATTCTGCAACCCCAGCCGACTAGGCCAGTTTTTTAGAGGGTAACTTTCCCTTAGCGGCCTCGCAATCTTGAGCTGTTTCACCTACTTCTTTATTTAACAAGAACTGGTTATCATTGCCGGAAATGGACACGGCGATACGAGTTCAAATCTTGGACGAGACTGATTGCATTTCACATAGCACTAATACCCTGGGGAAAGGTATGAATCCAATTATTCTCTCCCTCCAGCTAAGGGTAAATAGTAGGACAGACTAGGTTCTTCAGCCTTGGTGAGGCAACTAGTCTAGGAGAAGGAAAACTCTGAATTCAAACCTGTTAAACTCCGCCTAAAAATTGACCTTGTGTCATATCCTGCCCTAGCGGAGGGGTTGGTAAATCTGGAGAATAATTATTCTTATTGGTCAGATCAGGTATTAATTAGAATTAATACCTGATCTGGCCAACTGGAAAAGAAAGGGCCATATTCTACGCAAAGACATTCGTGCTTAATAAACGTAATCTGCCTGAGTGTGAATTTGAGCACAGTATTTCAATTCTATTTTCCACTCAACGCCTACACACACACACACACCCACGAGCTCACAAATACACACACACACACACACACACACACACACACACACACACACACACACACACACACACATATATATATATATATATATATATATAATGTGGAGATGCCCGTAGTGTAATGGTTATCGTTAAGCACAAATCCTTGACGACACTGTTAGTATTTCCCATTTTGCTAATACCCTCGGGAAAGCTATCAATCCAATTATTCTCTCTCCAGCTATGGGCAAGACTGGGCTCTTTAGTCTTAGGGAACCACTATAGGAGAAGGAAACCTCTGAATTCAAACCAGTTAAAGTCGGTGACAAAAAAAAAAAGAACATCTCCCGAGACCAATGTTTATCACGGACAATTAACATGACATTCACAGACACAGATCCGGGAAATAAAAAAAGAACCGCAACTCTATCAAAACAGTCGCCCCTATAAAACCCAAACGAAGCTCCCCAATCAATAATTAACTTCCAGAAGATGACTTCAAACGTCAGAAACACGTGTCGAAGAAGAATAAATAATCTGAAGTCAAATTCACTTGCAGACCTATTCATTTTAAAATATTTACTATTTTTTTCTCTAACTGGAACAATGAAAATCTCTCTCTCTCTCTCTCTTCCTCTCTCTCTCTCTCTCTCTCTCTCTCTCTATATATATATATATATATATATATATATATATATACAGACTATTTTATATATATAGATATATATGGTTATGTCTAGTCAAATTAAATTTCTTCCCTTTTAGACTTCCGTAGACGCCACGTTTCTACTTTCTTTGTATCTTGTTGGCAATTTCTACTCAACACCCATCCAATCCCCCCATATATTTATTAAGACACATCAGAGTAAACATCAATACCTTATACACACACACACACACACACACGCACACACACACATCTATATAAGTCGTAAAGTTGGTGACCGTGGTCGGGGGCGACCAGAAGGCTCTCTTTTCAATAGATACTACACTGAGATGTAGGGGAGGGTGCTACTCCTTTCCCTGGATTGCTCCATTTTACCCTTGATACGTACCTTATATTGCTGAGTTTTAAACAAGACGGTATCAAGTACCATTTTAAAGTCTTTGTTATGACGCGAACTGGGATTGAACCCAGGTCTCCCGGACCATTGGCGAACACTATCGATAATTAAATAAAAATTATGAAGGAGGTTAGTTTTTGTTTGGTTCCTAGGGATGTATTAGTTATTTATATCTCGTATATATTATCATCATCAAGTCGTAATAATAGCACGGGTTCCCCTGACTATTTCTCGCCATCCGTCCCTGTCGGTCATCTTTCTTTGTAGCTCCTCTAGACTGTATCCAGTGTCCCCAAAGACCTAAAGCATACAAACTACAGAATTGTTGAGATTGGCTAGAATACTAAGAAAAGTCCTCGTGATCTTGTGAGACATACTGTCACTCAGACTCCAGATATTCAGTTTAGTCAAACAATTCAGTTTAGCACAAATATGCCGTTAGCTCTATTTAACCCATAGATAGGGCCCTATCAGGTGCTACCACGCCAGGCCAGAGTGGACCTTGGAGCAATGGTAATGAAGGGGTACTCCGCATTCCCCAAAGCCCCAGCATCACTGGAACCTCACCATCAGATTGTTTAGTGTCATATCCAGGCATGCGTTGGTGGGGGTCTTACCCCACTGGGCAAAGGAAAAAAGCAGAAGATACCCCGCGCAAACAATTAAGGACGCGGACTCCGCCGATGACAAAGCACTTCTGGGGAATACACCTGCCTAAGCCGAATCCCAGCTACATAGTCTAGAACGAGCAGCTGCAGGCATAGGCCTCCATTTCAACGTACAGAAGACGGAATACACGTGCTTTAATCAAGGAGTTGACATCTCCTTACAAAACGGTAATTCTCTGAAACTAGTAGACAAGTTCACCTACCAAGGAAGCGGTATCTCATCAACCGAGAATGACATCAACATGTGACTAGCAAAGACATCGACAGCTATCGATAGACTATCAGTCATAGAGAAGTTAGACCTGACCGATAAAATGAAACGCAATTTTTACAAGCAACGGTCTTGTCGATATTGCTGCATGGATGTACAACATGGACGCTAACTAAACATATGAAGAAAAAGCTTGACGGCAACGAGACAAGAATGCTGCGAGCAATATTGAACAAGTCCTGGAGGCAGCACCCTACAAAGTTGCTGCTGTACGGCTACCTACCACCCATCACGAAAATTATCCAAGTTAGACGAACCAGGCATGCGGGATACTGCTGGAGAAGTAGGGATGAACTCATAAGTGACGTATTCCTGTAAACCCCATCACATTGACGAACAAAGACAGGACGACTAGCTAGGAACTACATACAACAGCTCTGAGCCGATACAGGATGTAGACTTGAAAACCTACCGGAAGTGATGGACGATAGAGAAGGGTGGCAAGAGAGGGTCAGGGAGATCCATGCTGATAGCGTGACATGATGATGATGATGATATATAGTTTCATGCATTCTTATCCAATGCTAATAATTTTCAAACAGATCTACTTGACCCATCGATAGAATCCTAATAGGTATGATGACACTGAGTGGATCTGGGAGTAATGGTAAGGATGGAGTACTCCAAAGTCCCCAGTTCTCCAAAACTGGAGTTTCACCATCGGATGCAGTTTTGTATCATACTCAAGACACCATATTATTTTGGTGGGGCAGTCTTATTTCTCCAGAGGGAATACAATTGCCGATAAGGTTTGGGGTTGATTAAGGTGGAGGGTGTACAAACCATATACATTCTTTTTTAATCATTTAGTTCTTAAATTTTCCCCCAAAAAAGCAAGTGATTCCGTCATGGGAGATTCAATATCTAAACCTGTTTTGATTCTGGATGAGCGCGAACGCAATCCCCACATTTTTCTCATTAAGTTATTAGCTGGATTTGAAAATTTTTTTTTAATTTTCTACATTCGAGTATTTTGACGCTATTAGGTGACTCATAATCTCGCTACAATGGGTCCTTTTCGCTGTGTTACGATCACACTAGTCCCGGAACCTGGTTAGGTCGTGGGGAAGCGCTACACATGTAACGTGTACATGAGTAGCGCTCCCCATGACCAAACCAGATTCCTTGGGCAGCAAGAGCCTGGCTAAACCCATCCCTCTCCAGGTCTTCAGTTAGTTTGAATTCAGAGTTTTCCTTCTATGCCAGTTGCCATACCAAGTTTAAAGAACACAGCCTGGCCTACTATATAGCCATAGCTGAAAGGAGAATAGTGAGATTCATATCTTTCCCAAAAGTATTAGTGTTATGTGAAATGTAAACCGCCTAGTCTAGTATTCGAACTCGAGTAGCCGGGTCCATTTTCAGTGATAATAAGTGTTTCCCCAGGAGCGCCTCACAGAGAAACATACAAAAATCAAGTCAGTATAATAATGATTTGTGTGTGTGTGTGTGTGTGTGTGTGTGTGTGTGTGTGTGTGTGTGCAGCGTATTCGCGTATACGTATGGGTGTGGTTGTGTGTTTACAACCCGTATACATTCGTTTTAAATTTACTAGGTTCTTCAACTTCCTCGAAAAAGCAAGGGATTCCTCCAACTTCCGAAATGCAAATAATCTTAGCTTGTTCAACAAGTTGTCCACGGATATTTTCTCGCGCGAACATCTTCGATGGCTTCTTTTCAAAACATCTCACCTCTCTCTCTCTCTTTCTCTCTCTCTCTCACACACACACACACACTCAGTGGAGGATCAGGTGTCCCAGTTTGCATACCATCCCTCAATGCTCGCATCCATGAAATACTGTTAACTACGTTCACATGTTGATCACCAGTGTTGGCTTTAGGTGTGAAGATGGTGACACGCAATCTCAGAGTCACGTGTTTCCGGTGACACGATGGCAGATGGGATACGTCAAGTTAGCAAACAAGAAGAAAAATCATTCCGAAAGAACGAAGCCGTTTTAAAAAAATATCTCGAAGTTAAATCATGATTCTTATTATACTAGTGAGAATCAATATATATATATATATATATATATATATACTGTCCTATTGACGAGGCTAAGAATACGCTAACTCAATCACCTGCCGAAGGGTACGACAACCCCCCCACACACACACACACTAACACACACAAAGGAGTTGTTCTGGGTATGATACAAAAGTTCATCTGATACTGAGCCTTCAGTGTTGAAAATTTGGAGTATCCTTTCATTGCCATTACTCCCAGGTCCACTCTAAGCTGGAATTGTAGTAACTATTAAGTTTTCATCGATAGTTCAAATAGTTTGGGTTCTTTTTGGAATTATTGATATCATAAAACTGTGAAGTGTTTACTAAGGATTATCATTAGGCCCGCTTTCTTTGTTTAATGGCATATCAAACATCGTGGATAATTTAATGCCAAAGACTTCTTTGCAGAAAAATATTAGTGGTGCTATTTAGCCCATTGCTGAAGAGATAAGAGGTTTCATAATTTTCCCAAAGTGTTTTAATTCGAAAGTGAACATTTAAGTGCGACTGGAATGCGAACTTACTTACTTCGAGACCGGCCTGTTAGTCATTACGCTCCCTTTTCAATAGCTACTACACTGAGGTGTAGTAGGGCGCTACTATATTCCCTGGATTGCTCCATTTTACCCTTTATCCTTACCTTATAATGCTGAGAGTTAAGCAAAGCGGCATCAAGTACTATTTGCTCGTGGTGTAATGGTTATCGTCGCGGGATATGGACACGGCGACACGAGTTCAAATCCTGAACCTGACTGATTGCATTTCACATAGCACTAATACCCTTGGGAAAGGTATGAATCCAATTATTCTCCCTCCAGCTATGGGTAAATAGTAGGGCAGACTAGGTTCTTCAGCCTTGGTGAGGCAACTCGTCTAGAAGGAAAACTCTGAATTCAAACCTGTTAAACTCTGCTTAAAAATTGACCTTGTGTCATATTCTGCCCGAGCGGAGGGGTTGGGTAAATATGATCAAGTACTATTTTTAAGTCTTTGGTATGACTCGACTTTGGATTGAACCTCGGTCTCCCAGAGACCATTGGCGAACAACTATATAACTAAGTGCAAACAAATGACTTGTATTAAATAGAAATAATATATTATAACGGAAGACTTGAAACTATATACTTATAAATAAATTTGTATTGGTTTGGTTTTATGGCATATCAACCATTGTAGGTTATTTAATGCCAAAGCCACTTTATCCATATATATTAGATATATATATATATGATTTAGTTAGGTTGGTTTTTATCGCATATCAACCACTGTAGGTTATTTAATGCCAAATCCACTTTATACATATATATTAGATATATATGAATTAGTTTGGTTGGGTTTTATGGCATATCAACCATTGTAGGTTATTTAATGCCAAATCTTCTTTATACATATATATTAAATACATAGGATTTGGTTTGGTTGGGTTTTATGGCATATCAACCATTGTAGGTTATTTAATGCCAAATCCATTTTTATACATATAAACAGTTCTATTTCAAACAATTCAGTTTAGCATAAGTACACAGTTTAATGGTCAAAATCATTTCCATTTCAAGCTATTCATTTTAGTCAAACTGTTCTCTTTCAAACAATTTATATAGGTTTGCTAATCTAGGTTGCAAGCCATTGCACCACCTGAGGCGCCCTAATCATATCTCTGTTGCTTGTATAATGTTCCACTTTCCTATTTCGGAAACCACATGTATGGCCTCTTACCTCCCATGTCGCAAATCATTCAAAAAGGTTGGTTTGTTGTGTTTTATGGCGTATAAAGGTTGGTTGGTTGGTTAGGTTTTATGGCATATCAACCTTTGTTGGTTATTTAACGCCAAATCCATTTTTATGAAAATAGTTCTATTTCAAACAATTCAGTTTAGCATGAGTACACAGTTTAATTGTCAAAACATTTCTATTTTAAGCTATTCAGTTTAGTCATACAGTTCTAATTCAGTTAATTCAGTTTAGTATAAGTTCAGATTTTGTTTACATACAGTTAAATGTCAAAACAGTCCTATATCAAACAATTCAGTTTAGTGTAAGTAGAGTTTCAATGTCCAAAGCAATTCCATTTTAAACGATTCAGTTTAGCATAAGCAAGCAGTTTAAATGTAAGTACACAATCTATTTATCAAAAACATTTCTATTTCAAGCTCTTCAGTTTAGTCAAAGACTTCTAACTGAAATAATTTAGTTTAGAATAAGTATGCAGTTAGTTCTATTTACCCCATAGATAGGGCCTTATCAGGTGCTACCATTCCCGGCCAGAATGAAAGTGGAAGCAATAGCAATGAAGGGGTACTCCACATTCCCCAAAGCTCCAGCATTACTGGAACCTCACTGTCAGATTATTTAGTGTCATATGCAGGATACTCGTTGGGGGAGTCTTATCCCTCGGCAGAGGTGCAGTTGGTGTATTTTGCAGCTCTAGCCGACTGGACTACGTTTTATTGGATAGGAATACTTGATATCATATGAGTGTGTGCAAAACTTTTTAAGAAACACAGCCCAGTCGACTGGGGCTGTAGAAGACATGGCAGTACTTAACAGGATCCCTGAAACCTTTAAGTGTGTGTAAACAAATGACTGACGCTGAACTGAATTATTTTTGTTTAATCGTAATACTTAAAACCATTAAACTGTTAGCAAATAAATGAGCTCTGGTTCGTCTAAAATATTACTAACAAACTATGCTTTTACGAATTATATATATATATATATATATATATATATATATATATATATATATATATATAATTCGTAAAAGCATAGTTTGTAGGTAACATTTATATATACGAATTATATATACGAGGTGCATACGATAAGTTTCCAGACTTTTTCGTATGGGCAATTAAAATTGTCGTAGACTCTTGAAAATTCAGTATCTTATTGTTATATATCTTATGCAATGACTGACCAATGTTTATGATTTCAGCTTCAAATCAACAGCTACAGCAGCAATTGGAGTACACCCTACTAAAGCCTGTTGTCACAGCTGGTGAATTTCAAAATTGCAATCTGGATATGAGGACACTTTAGAAGAACGATATGCAATAAAATTCTGTTTTAAACTTGAAAACAATGCCACAGAAACGTATGGAATGCTTCAGACTGCTTTTCGACCATCTTGCATGAATCGAGCATCAGTTTTTAAATGGCATAAGAGACTCAAAGAAGGCAGGGAATCTGTGAGGGATGATGAGAGGGTGGGAGGAGTAAGGAAGTCAATACACCAGAGTTGATTGGCCATATAGTTAGGGTTAGGGTTACTATGTTGAGGTTTTAAGGGAGTTCAGTAAGAGATTCCTAGGGAAGAGGACAGAACTCTTCAAATCGGGTCAGTGGCATTTCCACCAGGACAATGCACCAGTCCACAACTCCATCCTTGTCACAGACTATTTGACCAAGATGAGCATCAACACAGTTCCCTAGCCTCCCCATCGTCTAGACTTTGCTCCCTGAGACTTTTGGTTATTTTAACATAGTAACCCTAACCCTAACCCTTTGGCCAATCAACTCTGATGTATTGACTTCCTTACTCTTTCCACACTTCTCATCATCCCTCTCAGACTCCCTGACTTCCTTGAATCTCTTATGTCACTCGAAAACTGATGCTCGATTCATGCAAGATGGTCAAAAAGCAATCTGAAGCATTCCATACGTTTCTGTGGCATTTTTTCCAAGTTTAAAGCATAATTTTATTGCATATCGTTCTTCTAAAGTGTCCTCACGTCCAGATTGCATTTTTGAAATTCACCAGCGGTGACAATCAAGCTTTAGTAGGGTATATTCCAATTGCTACTGTAGTTGTTCATTTGAACCTGAAATCATAAATATTGGTCAGTCATCTCATAAGATGTATAGCAATAACATACTGGATTTTCAAGTGTCTACGACAATTTTAAATGCCTGTATAAAAATGTCTGGAAACCTATTGAAGGCACCACGTACATAATTGGTTCTTGTTTTTTGCAGCTATAAAAAGAAATTCAGTTTCTCTTTTGAGGTTTCCCTTTCTTAACTCTGTCCATGTAATCTTGTGAGAAGTCTTGCCAGTTTGTCACTTGAAATATTTATGCAGTTGTTTTTCTTCCCATTTCTGTTTTCTAATTTTTGTTGTTTTATTGTTTCTTCCTATGTTGTTATTGTTATTACTGGCTGCTATGATTATTCTTTCTTTGCTCTTTTAGATGTACTCCTCGGGACTTCGTATAGAAGTATCTACTCAATCCTCAATGCTGGCGGGTCCTCTTCCTCCTTTTTTTCTTGTCACATATAGTTTGTCTATCTATGTTATCCTTCGTGTATAAGGCCTCGGGTTTCCCTGTTCTTTGTTCCATTTGGCTGTGATTTTCTCTTGACCAGTTTAAGAATGGTTCAGAGTATCTTATGAGGATGAACACTCCAAGTGTTTATTCCTTTGATGAGAATTTCTTCTGCTGAGATTGGTTTTGAGAATTTTTCTTGTTCTTCAGGGGTAACTTTTTTTTATATCTCCATTTGTTTGAGGGTGTCCGCTTCCAATATTTCAAGGTACTTGGAATTTTCTTTGTCTCCAAGTGTTCTGATTCTTTCTTAAATTGGTAGTTCCATTCCTTTTATTATTTCTCTTTTCTTTTTTTTTTTTTTTCATTTTCAGCATGGCACATTTTTCAATGCTGAATTCTTTTCCTATATTTTGACTATATTCTCATTGTTTGTACCTTACTTTTTCCTTTTTGGCAAATATCTTGATATTAGCTTTGTACTTAAAGTGATGAAACTTTTCTTGTGAACTTAGACATTTTTAGCCTTCGAATGTATATACTTGAGTACCTTATGGATAATCAGCTTTGCTAGGGTTTGTCTTCCTGTACTAATTCCACTTTCCAGATGTTGTATACCGTAATGAGATCAATCACAAAAATAATACAATACATACACAAATATAAAACACAGGCGGACTCTGTTGTTTCATATACGAATGCGTTTATTAACTTCTGGCTTTCGGTTCATGGCAACACGAGGAGAGAGACACATTTTCTAAAAAGTCTTTTCTACCCATACCATGCTGACCATCCCCCGTGCGGTGATGTTAAGATCTCTGACGATAGAGATCCGAAAAACCCAACTACACGTCCAACAGTAGAGAACTCGACTTTATGCCTCCATGGTCCAATCTCAACTGACTCTTTTTCGAAATCCTCAAATTCTCAGGGCCATCTCTTCCGGGCATGAGGTCATCCACACTCCAGCCCCATTTCCTGTCTGAGGGTTTATTATGACAATGGTGATTGTCATATTCTTTGCGCATGCGCGTAAAACTGCACCCAATGACACTGCACCTGAACTCTTGATCCGAATAGTTCAAAGTCCAACCAAACTGAATGATAAAATATAATTAACGAAAAATGATTAATATAAAAAATCATCCCTTAATTATATAACACAGATTTTCATATTATTATTATTAGTAGTAGTAGTATTATACTCATTTGAGAGTTTTTCCACACCAGCGTTAGTTGATGGGTTTTTACTGGAGTCTGAGTGACAGGAAGTCTCCTCAAGTCTCCATGACTATTCTCAATATTCTGGCCGATCTCAACAATACTGTAGTTAGGATGGTCCCTACTCGTTCCCTTATTTCCAAATCCTCTAATCCTTGTATCAATCGTTTGGCAACTGTATCGAGCGCCCCAGTCTCAATTGATATCACCGTCACTTTAATGTTCCATAGTTTTTTCCAGTTCTCTAGCAAGGTCTACGTATTTATCTCTCTTTTCGCTTTCCTTCAGTTTTACCCTGTAGACAGCCGGAACGGCAAAGTTCATTATTCGGCCGGCTCTCTTTCTTTTTTTCCTTTTTTTTTTTTTTTTTGTTGTGACTATCACTATCACTAGATCTGGTCGTCTGGCTGAGATTAAATGATCCGTTAGTATCTCAAAATCCCAAAGAAGTTAGTGCGTCTCATTTTCTAGGATGGATTCAGGATTGTGCATATACCAATTGTTCATATGGTCAATGATAAACTTCTTGCACAATTCCCAGTGGATCACCTTTCCCACCCAGTCGTGTCTAATCTTATACTCCCTTTACATTTATTTTCTTTCAATTTTACCCTGTGATCAGCCGGAACGACATAGTCCACAATTCGGATTCTGGTTTTATGCATATACCATTTTTTTCGTATGGTCAAATTTAAACTTCTTGCACAATTTCCAGTGGATCACCTTTCCCACCCAGTTTCCTGCCCATGCAGTTGTATCTCGTCTTATTCTCTTTTTGCTCTAATTCACTGCATTATGTGAATGATCGTTTCATCTTTATCACCACATTATCTCCGTTTGCTGTTTTGTTGAGTTTTGTCTATACTATTATCATTCAAGTTTTGCATACGAGTTTGTTTGTTTTTTTCTGGTGGTTTTTCTCTGGTGTCTAAGTGACAGTAAAGCACTTCAGATCTCTAGGACTCCTCTGAGTATTCTAGCCGATCTTCAACAATGCTGCAGTCTGGATGATCTCGATTTTCTCTCTGATTACCAATTCCTTCAGTCTTTATTCCCAGCGCAACAACTGGTATTGTTCATATTTACCAGGATATGACACAAGGTCAATTTTTAAGCGAAGTTTAACAGGTTTCATTTCAGAGTATTCATTCTCCTAGACTAGTTGCCTCACCAAGGCTGAAGAACTCAGTCTGCCCTATTATTTACCCATAGCTGGAGGGAGAAAAATTGGATTCATACCTTTCCCAAGGGTATTAGTGCTATGTGAAATGCAATTAGTCTCGGCCAGGATTTGAACTCGTTTCGCCGTGTCCATTTCCTACGACGATAACCATTACACCACGGGCACCAACAACTGGTATTGTTGTTACACTTATGTTCTAAAATGTTTTGTTTTCGTTCTCAATTTTCGTAATTGTCAATCTTTTCTCTTTCTTTAATTTCCACTCTGTGGTCCACCGAGATAGTCCACAAAGCGGTAAGTGTTTTTTCTCTTTTTTTCTTTTTTCTTTTTTTTTTTTTTGCGTATTGATCAACACAAGATATGTTTTTTTGGCCGAAACTATGTGATCCGTACCTCAAAATCCCAGAGAATCTTTATCATTATTATGACAAGATCTCTCTCTCTCTCTCTCTCTCTCTCTCTCTCTCTCTCTCTCTCTCTGTGCTCAGATAAAATAACCTGACTCTTAAAAGCAGTACACATAAGTACGGCTTCTTATCTTCTTTGATTTCATTGAATATCGAAACAAAGGAAGAAGATCTCAGTTTGAAGAATGTGTCCGGCCGGCTATGAAGATTTTAAGAAATGCTGAAGATCTACTGACAGTCGACTTCTTTCTTCTTTGTTTCTCTTTCGTCTCAGTTTCATTTTTCGTACCATTGCGATTGTCCTGCTTCATTTTTTCCGCCATTTTTTTATGCAGCCTATTTTAAAGTAAACAGATTGTCTTCAAACAAATTTGGCTGTAATTAGACACTGCTATTTTTAAAAGAAAGAAAGAGAAAAAAAATTTACATGCTTTAAAAATGTTTCATGAAGTTATAAATCTACACACTTTGTGGATATGTGTTTAATAAAAAAAGATTTTTACATCCCCGATATGCAGTACTGTAGCAAAACACTAGATGGTTTGGTTTGGTTTGGTTTGGTTTGGTTTTATGGCATATCAACCACTGTAGGTTATTTAATGCCAAATCCGGTTTATTCATATATATTAGATGTACATGATTTATTTTAATTAGTCAACAAAGTTAAATAATTCCAAGTATTGTTATGTATCACTAATATCAGTCATTTGTTTACACACAGTTAAATGATCAAACAGTTCTATTTCAAACAATTCAATGTAGTATTAGTAATTTGCTTGCTCTCAGTTTAAATGTTAAACATGTACATTTAACCGAGACATAGGACCCTCTCAGGTGCTACCACTCCAGGTCAGAGTGGACCTGGGAGCGATGACAATGAAGGGATACTCAGCATTCCCCAAAGCTCCAGCATTACTGAAACATCACCATCAGATTGTTTAGTTTCATATCCTGGAAACACGTTGAGGGAGGTGTCTCAGCCTTCTCAAAGCACTTGGAGTTTATTTCACTGACTTATATATATATATATATGTATATATATATGGGGGGGGTTAAAAAATTACTTTTTTTGTTGGTCGAAAGAGAGAAAAAGTAAATATTTTTAAAGGAATTGAACAACAAAAAGATTTGTATTCTTTTAAAAATTATCAATTTAGTTCTTACACGAAGATTCCTATATATACTCTTCCTTACTCTTACAATTACTCCTATCTTTCGCAATTAGTTCATTTAGTAGCCTCCTATTATGGTTGCTTAAAATGTTATTCATATTCTTGGTGCAAGAGTAGCTAATTTTTACTGTATTTCTATTAAAAATCTTACTTAATAGATTATCTCTATTAGTGCTTATCTAGACGTAGGAAGTATTTGCCTATATTAATGTTAGTAAGCTTATAAAATGGCGGATTAAACCAGACTACTTTTCTATTTCCATTCTTTCTCCGTCTTTTTGCGTAACTATTATTATTAATAATCACACCTACCTTGATGAGTGCGCGGGTCCCATCATTATTACTCTTAACCCTAGAGGTAAATTCCATCGGGGTTAAATATTCCAGTCTGCCTTGGAATCCGTTGTTCTTGAGGGCGTCGTCATATATATCCTTGCTTTCCTCGAAATATTTTTTTTACATGAAGATAGCCTATTAATCCTTTGGTTCACCGCACTGTGGATCTGTCTCAGTACCGATCTTGGGTGATTCGAGGAAATATTTATGTACCTGGGAGGGGAATCGTTCTTACTAAACGGCTTGAAAGTCCCATTATTTAAATTTAGTGAAGAATGAACATTTAATGATTTATCCGATGTGGTTTTTGGTTTATATTGAGTCACTGTTTTGATGTGGAGGTTGTTCTTGTAGTTCCGTGTAGGTGTTGGCTCCCTCTTTCTCTTCTTTTCTCTTTCCTACTCTGCTTTTCTATAAAAGCGAGTGTTTTGTGCCCTCCTTTATGAGTGCATCTTCGCTCTCTCTCTCTCTCTCTCTCTCTCTCTCTCTCTCTCTCTCTCTCTTTCTGTCTGTCTGTCTGTCTGTCTCCCTCTCTCTCTCTCTCTCTCTCTCTATATATATATATATATATATATATATATATTCAAAGTGAAAAAAAAAACGATTGGTCTCATTAAGATGATAAATTTATTTCCATCCTGTTAAAAAGCATCGATATTAATCAATGCTCTTAAAATTAACAGAACTTCTTCAAGTCAAACAAGTAGATGGAAATAAATCTAACATCTTAATCTGACCAATTGTTGTTTTGTTTTGTTTTTTATTTTGAAAAATAATTAATTCTGTAGATTTTATTTGTATGGAGCTCTTGACCGGGACTATTTAAATTTAATATTCTATATTTGAATATTTAAATTGTCCTGCTTTGAATTGTTACCAACTCCAAATTTACTGGATTTAATAGTGTCTTATATATATATATATATATATATATATATATATATCATCATCATCATGCCGCGTTATCAGCACAGATATTCCTGACCCTCTCTCGCCACACCTTCCTATTGTCCATTGCTTTCGGCAGATCCTCAGGGCTACATTCCGCATCTGCACAGAGCTACTGTATGTAGGTTCGAACTGGACGTCCTGCCTTTGCTCGTCCATGTGAAGGGGTCCACAGGTGTACATCACTCACAAGCTCGCCCCTACTTCTCCAGCAGTGTTCTGAGTTGTCTGTCTGACCGATAAAATGAAACGCTGTTTCTTCCAAGCAGCGGTCGTGTCGATACTGCTGTATGGATGCACTACCTGGACGCTAACAAAACGGCTGGAGAAAAAGCTAGACAGCAATTACACAAGAATGCTGCGAGCAATATTGAACAAGTCCTAGAGGCAACACCCCACAAAGCACCAACTATACGGCCACCTACCTCCCATCGCGAAAACTATCTAAGTTAGACGAACCAGACATGCAGGACACTGCTGGAGAATCAGGGACGAGCTCATTAATGATGAACTCCTATGGACCCCCACATATGGCCGAGCAAAAGTAGAACAACCAGCCCCAACATACATACAGCAGCTATTTGAGGATACGGGATGTAACCCTGAAGACCTGCCAGAGGCGATGAATGATAGGGAGAAGTAGCGAGAGAGGGTCAGGGATATCCATGCTGGCGGCATGACATGATGATGATATATATATATATGTGTCTGTGTCTGTGTGTGTTTGTGAGAAAGAAAGAAAGAAAGAAAGAAAGAAAGAAAGAATCAATAAAAATTAAAATATTTTTTAAAAAACAATGTGTGTGTGTGTGTGTGTGAGAGAGAGAGAGAGAGAGAGAGAGAGAAAGTGAGAGAGAGAGAGATCAATGGGAGGAAAAAGTGGCGAGAGAGGGTCAGGGATATCCGTGCTTGCGGCACGACATGATGATGATGATGATGATATCTACAGACAATATATATATATATATATATATATATAGACAATATATATTGAGAGAGACAGACAGACAAAATAAAAACGGGATCTATATTAAATACTTATTAGTACGTTCTCAAAAGCATTTAACACAAAGAAGAAAGAGAAAAGAAAAAAATATCAACAGGATATATATGCAAGTATACGAATATATACACACACAAACACATCAAGTAGATACTTGTTAAGACAACATCAAAAAATAATGACAAAATACAATAGAATTTTTAAAAAACCCACCTCCATCAAAACAGACACATTATTGATTTCCTGAAGAGGATCCTGGAGTCCGAAACCCGTTGGGAACATAATAATTTATAATAAAAACCTCAAGTACCACATTCAAATCCATTTGTGGACCTTTTCATTTTCATAAATATATATATATATATATATATATACGCTATCATTGATATTGAGCACTATTTAACAATAGCGCATTATTTGGTCTTCCATTAATTCCCCAAAAGGGTTGGTAAGAACCATAAACCTTGTATATATATATATATATATATATTTACTAATCTACTATCTACCAGCATTCACTGTTACCAGAAAAAAAGAAAAAAAAAACTGCCAGGAACAAGAGATAAAAATATCTCGAATCACCGCCCGGGGGAAAAAGAAAAAACATCAATGGACAAAAAGAAAGAAAAGGCCAACCCTGTCACACCAGTTGAAAAAAATCAAAAGATATGCAGTCAGTTGGTCAAAAGAAAACTAAAACCCACCGTAAACGCTGCAATGCTACAATCACAAGAGTGCTCAACACGAGTGGAGCCAATTATAAAATTAACTTAAATCGCGAGTTGAAAATCTCCTACTAAAGTGTCACCTTAACGGATCATCAGGGAGTCTAATCCCGACTCATCAGGAAGACTAATCCCGGGATTAGACTTTCTGATGATCCGTTAAGGTGAAACTTTAGTAGGAGAATTCCGACTCGCGATTTAAGTTAATTATATATATATATATATATATATATATATAGGGTGTCTCAATATACATGGAATCCAGGTGACTGCTAATAACTCTACAATTAATAATGTTGTGTTCTTTTTTGTTTCTGATTTGAAAATTGTATATTATAAGAATATTAATCCTCGATCACAATGCCTTGGACAAGAGAGAAAAAAATATTTTGCGTCCCTACTTATTTAGAGACAAAATCATTCGAAACTGTCTCAAAATAGATGCAACCCATTAATATCATAATGATTTAATGAGACGAGAAATTCTGCATGTCTTTGAAATTGATATAAGACTTAAAAAACATTGATTTGATGTCTCTAGCCCAAAGGATGCACTTTTTTTAGAGGACATGTTCCAAATGACCGCCATTGCCCTTGTCCCAATAATAAATAATTATCATATTAATAGGTGGCATATATTTTGAGACACTATATATATGTGTGTGTGTGTGTGTGTGCACATACACAAATACACACACACACACACACACGCACATATATATATATACACACGCATACACACACACATATATATATCATGTTGCGCTGCCAGCACGGATCTCCCAGACCCTTTCTCGCCACCCGTCTCTATCGTCCATCACTCCCGGTAGGTCTTCAAGGCTATTTCCTGTATCGGCACAGAGCTGCTGTATGTAGGTTCTAGCTAGTCGTCCTGCCTTTGCTCGTCCATGTGAAGGGGTTCACCGGAGTATATCGCTTATGAGTTCGTCCCCACTTTTCCAGCAGTGTCCCGCATGTCTGGTTCGTCTAACTTTGATAGCTTTCGTGATGGGTGGTAGGTGGCCGTACAGCTGTTGCTTTGTGAAGTGTTGCCTCTAGGACTTGTTCAATATTGCTCGCAGCATTCTTGTGTAATTGCCGTCAAGCTTTTTTGTCGAAATTTTTAGTTAGCGTCCATGTAGTGCATCCATATAGCAGTATCGATACGGCTGCTGCTTATCTATATATATATATATATCCAAGGTCGAGTCTTACCAAAGACTCAAAAAATACTTCTTGATGCCTTCTTGCTTAACACTCAGCATTATAAGTTATGGATCAGGGGTAAAGTGGACCGATCCAGAAAAAAGGCGAGCGCCCTACACATTGAAAAGGGGGCCTTCGAGTCAACCTCGACGATGCTCGCCAACTTTACTTATATACTTAGTTAGTCATTTTCTATTATGTGCACCGAACCGTTTGCAGTAAATCATAAATTGACCACAAAGTTTGCAAAACAACCAGCTGCAATACAAGTCTTGATTTTTGACCCGACGTAAACGGATACTTCAAGTAGTATAAACAATGCATCTGGTTTGCTTTGGTTTGATGGCATATCAACCGTTTTAGATTATTTAGTACCCAATCCATTTTTATACATGTAAATAGTTTTATTTCAAACAATGCTGTGTGGCATAAGTACGCAGTTTAAATGTCAAAAACAATTCTATTTCAAGCAAGTCAGTTTAGCATATGTATACAGTGTAGTTCTATTTGACCCATTGAGAGAATCCGATCAGGTGTAACCACTCCGGGCCAGAGTTTATCAATGCGATGGCTATAAAGGAGAACTCCGTATTCCCCAAAGCTCCAGTATTACTGGAGTCTCATCATCAGATTGTTTAGCGTCATATACAGGACACTCTTACTCTGCTGCAGAGATGCAATCGGTGTATTTTGCAGCCCCAGCCGACTGTGCCCCAAATGGTATTATTTTTGATAAAATAAGTTTTTGTTACGTGCTCTTGTATTTTACCACGTTTGCGAGTGCATGTGTATTTGTGCACACATATGCATATATAAGTATGTGCACGCTTAGATTCTATTAATATGCTGTTCGAAACTCCAAAGTGTACGCCAGCCTCTCCCTCATAACTAATTGTCTTGACTTATCAAACCCTCGCTACAAGCGTTGTCCATCACCGGCGTCGCCCAATTTTACCCCAGACCCCCCGCACCACCAACATTTTAGACGAGGATCTCTTCAGTGGCGCCACCTACCGGAAACCGCCTAAATCAGTTTTCTGCTCTTCCCGTCGACCCCCTGCCCTCAACTCTTCCCGCTCACCTGTTCGTTCAATCTTAGTTCCGGAAATCGCCAACGTTGGGAACTATACATCTATGCTTAACCATCAGGGTGATTTCATGGGGGGGGGGAAGGATCGTTTGGGATGGCGGGGCTTAATGGCTCCCTCTTTCTCTGCCCATTCGCAAATGGCAGCCGTGTAAACTACTCAATTTATTGTTTATGGCTTTCAGATCTCATTCGCGTTGAGTGGAATCGATCTGTCCAAAAGAGATTATTAGTGTAGAGGGAGATGTTAACATAGATAGATAGATAGATAGATACAGAGACAGAGAAATGGATTGGAACAAACTAAGACAGATAGGAACAAATTGAGATTGATATATAGGAACAGAAATAGATAGATAGATAGATAGATAGATAGATAGATAGATATGTACAGACTGAAATCAGATATTGCACGAAAAAAAACTTTTGTGGGGGGTTCTTATATTGCTTCTGGCAAGAATGGGATTTGAAAAAAAAAATTAATTTTTTAATTTAGATAATTTTTTCAATAAAGTGTTTTGATATATTTCTTAATATTCTTTTAATAAAGAAAACGTTTTTACGGTGGAGATATGGGAGTACTCACGTCCTTGGCAAAGATAGTCAAAACTACCCGTACTCAAACTAAACACACAGGATACTTCGCAATATTCTTAAACTGCATTCAACTCAGAACAGACTGAAATAGATAGATATGAACAGACTGAGATAGATAGATAGATAGATAGATAGATATGAACAGACTTAGATAGATAGATAGATAGATAGATAGATAGATAGATATAGAGCAGATTCTTATATAGACGAGAGCCATCCAGTAGATAATGTGTATTTTGCCGAGTAATTCGAAATAGGAAGCATTGTTTACAGTTTATAATGCTGGGTTCTATCATGTTTCAGAAGACTTAGTATGACCTTCTATGCGAACCACTGTGCCTGGAACTTTTTCTTTACCGGAGAGTCAGTTGTTTCTCCTTCATGGTTCCGACGTGTAGTGACAAATCCTTGTTTCGTCCATTTGTAAAGATATTTTTGAGTAAAATATGATTCACCGTGCACGTCATATGTTCTTCAGTAAATTTCCTATGATTTGCAATTCCCAGCCAGCGAAAATTTGATGACAGACATCTGTTCAAACCGAGGACACTGTTTGATTTGCCGCCATTTTGAAGAGAGCCAAAAGAAATATTTTTGCGAAAATAGAAAAAAAAATTAGAAATTTATTTTATTTTACTTTCAGCAAGAAATTCTCTTTATTTATTGAATGACCCTCGTATATATATCCACAGACAGACTGTTTCGTTCTATCAGAACTCTTCAGTATGGCTAGACACGTAGGATGCTCGAAGCAGGGATCGAAACTCATCTAACTTTACGTTAAACTAATTCTCATACCGCTCGGCCAACAAGCGTACCACGTTTGGCTAAGGGAATTTTTAAGGTATTATATAGTAACAGCAGCAGCCGTTTGTTTACATTTTTTTAAATCCTATCGGCTACCAGAGTGCTCGGTTCTTTCGAAGAGCTTTGCATTATGCGAGCGGCGGCCGAAAATTCCTTCACCAGAGTGCTCAACCCCCATGGGTAAGATACATAATCCGAGGAGATATCCAAGGGATAGGAGTATCCAATTTGAGTTCTCAATGTCAGCGGCTATCGACGTATAATTAATTTGGGATTAAAAATACATCAACACTCAACGTATAGAGTTTAAAAAAATCTTTTTAGATAAAAATAAAAAGAAAAAATGCACTTCCTTAGTGTCATAAATTTATTTCTGGTTGTGAGGACCATCATCAGATGTTGTACGAAAAAAATTTGGGGGGATGTTTTTATATTGCTTCTGACAAGAATGGGATTTGAAAAAAAAAATAATTTTTTAATTTAAATAATTTTTTCAATTAAAATTTTTTGATATATTTTTTAATCATATTTTTTAATCAACAAAAAACTTTTATTGTGGAGATATAGGACTATTCACGTCCCTGACAAAGATAGTCAAAATTACCCGTACTCAAATGAAACACACAGGATACTTCGAAATATTCTTAAACTGCATTCAACTCCATGTAACAAATCTCTTCCCCAACAAGCATAATGAATATTCGCTAAAACACCGCACCCTTGTATATTAATTTACACAAAATATACCATCACATAGAGAGAATGAGATATATATATATATATATATATATATATATACTGAGGAATGGAGTAGCGCCCTCCTCTACACCTCGGTGTAGTAGCTATTGAAAAGGGAGCTTTCGAGTCACTCTCGATTAAAGTCGCCAACTTTACTTTACTTAGAGAGAGAGAGAGAGAGAGAGAGAGAGAGAGAGAGAGAGAGGTAAAGAGAGAGAGAGACCCAAAGTTTTATTCATTAAAAGGAAAGCATAAAAACAACAACAAAAAGACATGATAGCTAACTGGTTTCGCCGATAATCTTAAGGGTACAATGACAGAACACCTTATAAATAATCGTGACTATGCTAAGAAATTGAGTGTTGACTTGTTCTCCATACTGAGTAAGTCAGACTCTTCATTCCATCTAAATGTATTGGAGATAATTCATGTTTTGTCTAGCAGACCGTCTCTCTATTTACAGAGAGAATGTCTTCTAGGACATAATTCTATTTCGATATAGTCTCCAATAATTTTTTTCTCTACACAACACATATTTCCTTTTGTTGTTGTTGTTGTTGTTGTTTGATGCGATATTAAACTTGATTTAGTTCTGTTGAGCGGGAGCGAAACTGGTTAGCTGACTCGTCATTTTTTTAAATTTTGTTTTTGCTTTTTATGCTTTTATTCTCACGATGAATAAAGCTTTGAATTTATTGATTGTTATTGTCAAATTTTGCACCCATATATATATATATATATACATATATATTCAACTATAAAACAGAATAGAAGTCGATAAAAACTCACTACTTCAAGTTTCACGTAGAGCCAGTATAGACACTCTAAATAAATCAATTCTGTTGAATTCAACACACTTCAGCCGAGTGGATACTGGTTCACCTGAGGATCGGTAACATGAAGTGCATGGTCATGAATCTTTATCCTGTTTTTTTCTAGTTTATACTTTAACACACACACACACACACACACACACAAACAAACAAACACAAGCACAAACACAAAAAAAATTTAAATGTTCACTGTTGAATGTTTTTTTGCCCTGATGGAATTACTTCCAACTCCGGTTTAACTGGACCGAATAAAACTATGATATATATATATATATATATATATATATATATATATATATATATAAATATATATATATATATATAAGCTGTAGGGTTACAGGTACACAAGTCAAAGAGAAGAAAAGACGAATTTCTTCTAAAACTACAGCGATGTTTTTTATGAAAAAAATAAATAGAATAGGCGCAATCAACTCGCTCAAGACCCATTTA
>CAUZXS010006430.1:975084-977584 GCA_963585895.1 Sepioteuthis lessoniana
TTTCTTAACCAACTAGACCCCGATATAAGAAGATTAGTGAGAAGACTTGAACGTCTTCATTTGAAGATTTTACGAAAGAAATAATCCACGTTATTCAACGGAACTTGTTTAGATGATAACTTGATGCCTAAGTATACAATATATATATATATATATATAAAATGAAATGTTTTTCTCGTCCGATAATCATGCCAGAGTGAAATGGACAGCAGCATTACATCTGTGTTTTAGATTTGTTTTTAAATTCGTTTGCGCCAAAAACATTTCGTTTCAAAGGAGACAGAATGAAATTGCTTCTCGTGAAAGACAATCAGCCGACAATGGTGAAAAAAAAATCGCAATGAGTGAAATAATACAAGCGTAGGCTTTGTGAAGTCAAGAGATAAAAAGGTTAATCACATTATAAGCGAATGCAGCAAGCTAGCCCAAAAGGAATACAAGAGTAGACATGACTGGCCGGGAGAGGTAATCCACTGGTAATTGTGCAAGGGATTAAAATTTGTCTATACCAAATGGTACAGGCACAAAATTAGCATCTGTCCTTGTGCTACGTATTGACCTTGGACAGACCGGTTAGTTAGGGATTTCAGAACAGGATATTGCACCTGTTTAAACAAGGAACAGCGGAAATAAATCACGTGAATTGAGAACAGGGAGAAAATGTGTGGCCGTCCAGAAAATATATAATGCGGAAGTTTTTCCACTCCAGGGAGAGTCAAGCTGACAGTCAGAGAGCAGAGAGCAATCAACGAGCAGACGTCGGTGCGGAGGGAGGCCAAGTGACCCCTTGGCTGAGAACTGGCTCTGTATCAAACATCCCTTCAAAGAAGCAAGGCTCTTAATATGTCTGCCCCACTTGGTGTCAGTCATAACCGTCCTCTCTCTCTCTCTCTCTCTCTCTCTCATACACCCATACATACAGCCATTTTGAACATTTCGTGATAATAAAGAAGAGAATTATATTTTTACAAACGAGTGTTACGGTCTCAACACTAAAAAATGAGACACAGAATATTCTCTAATACTTTAGGATACAAATTCCTCGCCCACTCCAGGCCAGAAGATCACATCCACAGCTCATTTATAAGAAAAAAAAGAACCTGCTATCTCGGCTGTTTTGATCCCAGGCTCCAGCTGGGGTCACTTTCAATGACAACGGTAGCATATCCCAAAACATTCGAGTCTAGTTCAAGCTATGAGTAGGCATTCGTGCTGGAATCACATTGCACTTAGTAAGTCCAAGTCCAGCAGGGTCACCTGGCTCACATTGCACTTAGTGAGCTTATGACCAGCTCGTGCCCGACCATCCCCATCCCTAATCCCGTAACAAAAAAAAAGACCTTGTGTCAATTCCAGTCCTGTGGGAGGCAAGGATAAATACCATTATCTAATGAATTTGGCCATTCCAGGGAACACAATGTGAAAATAAAAGGAAGGAAAAAAAAAACATTGATGAATAATTGCCAGAGATGCTAAAGAAGCTGTGAAACATGACAATTGTAGTTGGAGCCCTCGGAATGGACCCCAAGAACCAGGAAAAGATACGGGGGAATAGATCAGAGGAAAAATTGAGATTCTCCAGACCTCAGTACTTTTAAGATCAGCTAGAATACTCAGAAGAATCCCAAAGATCTGAGAATACTTGCCGTCATTTAGACTCCAATGAAAGGCTGGCTGGATGGAGTGAAAAACTCACATAGATCAGTTCGGTTCGGTTTCTTTGTTTAATGAAATATCAACCTTTGTAGGTTATTTAATGCCAAAGCCATTCTCCTAGAAGAACAGTAGTAGTACAATTTAACCCATAGCTGGGAGGATAAGGGGGTTCATACCTTTCCCAAGGGTATTTGCCCGAAAGTGAACGTAATAGCGCGACTGGAGTACGAATTCGCGTACTACGATTCCGCAGTCCATCGCTTTAACCATTACACCACGAAGACACCCCCAACTCACATAGAGTTTAATAATAATAATAATAATAATAATAGTGCTGGTTGAAATCCGTCTGGGTTCACTAAACCTAACACCCAAGGAAGAAGCAGATTGGAAGACACCAGTGTAACACTACGGCTGCAAACAGAATATCGTGTGACGTTACCCCTTCGGTTTCAGTCGGACTCCGTGGTAACCTAACCCTGATACAAAGTGACGAACCAAAAATACTATCTGTTCGCTTGCTAAATACGAAAGTTTATTGCTAGGATAAATTCTAGCTGTAGGCAACAAAAGAGATAGATAAGGAAATGCGTCAGCTGATGAGATAAACTGATAGAATAAACAGAGACGAAAGAGACACACAGTTATGTCTCCGCTGACCGGTCGCCCCCTGGGCACTCGTGTCCTCCGCTGTCCGCTCCCCCCAAATCTTTAGGGCCTCTTCTCTGATCTGTCATCTGCTTGATCTGGTTTATTCAACCTGGGGTCTGCAGACTGCTCCCGGTGTCTTCAAATCTGTTTCTTATATAAGTTGGCGACCGGAGTCGAGAGCGATCCGATGGCT
>CAUZXS010006430.1:982584-985084 GCA_963585895.1 Sepioteuthis lessoniana
ATGACTATTTAACCAGGCTTGAATTTTTCTTCTAATTGCACTGTATACGGTCTGTGTCTGAGTTTTGTTATATAATCCTGAATAGAAAAAAATATATATATCAGCCATGCGTCAATCACTCCCATAGATTTATATGAAATTCCTCATATATTCTATACGCAAATAATCCACATCCACAGTCTTCGGACGCAGACCGTATATATATATATATATATATATATATATATCTTGGTATGGGTAACAGGTATGGAGTAGGAAATCTCTGAATTCAAAACTGTTAAACTTTGCTTGAAAATAGACTTTGTGTCACTTCCCGCTTGTACGGAACGGTTGATATAACACATCACTCAATAAGTCTCTGGCCTAACAAATAAAACAACAACTTTTAGGTAAAATTCGATTCTATTCATCAACATAGTCTCCTTCTAGGGTGATTCACTGATTCCAACGCTTCTCAAACAATTCAATGCCTTTTTTGTGGAAAGATTTGTCTTTGGCCTCAAAATATTCCTCAGTTTCCGATATCATTTCTTCACTAGAGCTAAATCTCTTTCTCTGAAGCATTCTTTTGAGGTCTGCAAACGTTGAACAAATTTTCATGCAAAATGGTGAATACACTGCCTTCTAATATCTTCAACTCCTCTGCTATCTCAAGCAACTACGATTTACGATCGGCCAAAACAAGTTTGAGGAGGATTTTTTTGTGTGTGTTTTCCGGAACAAGTGCCGAATTTGGGCGACTTGAGTGTTCAGGATCATTTGTGTCTGTACGATCGTGTTTAAAGTCAGCATCCCACCTCGTAACCTTTGTTTCCGACGGAGCAGAGTCCGAATAACTCTTATCAAGCCATTGCTTTGCTCGAACGGTATTTTTTCCCACCAGAAAGCAATGCTTTATCAACACACGAAATTCAGATTTTTCTATTGTTTTGAAAATTTGCAACAGTAGTAAGTAAAGTAAAGTTAGCGACCGTATTCGAGGGTGACTCGAAGGCTCCCTTTTCGATAGCTACTACACCAAGGTGTAGGAGAGGCCGCTACTCCATTCCCTGGATTGCTCCACTTTACCCTTGATCCTTACCTTTTAATGCTGGGTGTTGAGCATTTTTGAGTCTTTGGTATGTCTTGACCTGGGATTGAACTCCGGTCTCCCAGATCATTGGCGAACACTCTACTCATTAGGCTAATGGCACAATAAAGTAGCTTCACTTAAATAACTGTAATTTGTAAATAAATAAACCAAGCGGGCTCAAATTTTGACACGTGCCATTTGAAAGTTAGTACTTTATAAAAATTATATGGATTTCTTTTATTAGTGGGGCCATCTATATGTCGAGCCCGGGACTTATTGAGTGATGCGTTACATATTGAAAGAGTGAGAGATTTACTTAACTCCACATGACAATCTCATTACTAATAGTTTCATGTATTTTCATCATTTTTTTTAAAACATAACTTCAAAATAATTTTCTGGAAACAAATTTGTTGAGTCTGATAAAAAGACGAAGATATGACTAATCCAATGAATCACATTTTCATAAAAAGAAAGTTTGACCATACAAACAAATGGGATATGCACAACCCAGAACCTGTCCTGGAGAATGAGACACACAAACTCCTCTGGGATTCTGACATACAAACGGCTCACATAATTTCGGTCAGACTACCCGACCTTATAATAAAGTTAGCGACCTTAGTCGAGGATGTCCCGAAGGTTCCTTTTTCTATAGCTACTACACCGAGGTGTAGAGGAGGACGCTACACCATTCCCAGGATTGTTCCACTTTACCCTCGATCCTAACCTTATAGTGCAGAGTGCTAAACAAGGCTGCATCAAGTACCATTTTTGAGTCTTTTGTATGACTCGACCTGGGATTGAACCCCGGTCTCCCGGACCATTGGCGAACACTCTACTCATTAGCCAAATGGTCGTGGACTTTGCTGTCCCAGCAGACTACGGAGTAAAACTGACAGAAAAAGAAAAGAAAGATAAGTACCTCGACCTTGCTAGGGGATTAGAAAAACTATGGAACATGAACGTGACAATTATACTAATTGTGATCGGTGCTTCTGGTACAGTCATTAAAGGGACTGGAGTTCTTGGAGCTACGAGGAGGAGTGGAGACCATCCAAATTACTATATTATTGAGAACGTCTAAAATACAGAGAAGAGTCCCGGAGACTTGCAGTCACTCAAACTTCAATAAAATACCATCAGCAAACGATGACGGGAAAAACTCTCAAGGAGTAAAATAATAATAATAACAAGACTATCATGAGGAGGTGAGTAGTCTTATTTTAGAGTTTATCCTGCCCTGCTGCCCAGTATTTGAGCACTTTTCTAATATAAGAAAAAAAAGTTTTTATAACGATTTGTTTATTTCACAATTAAAAGCTCTGAATAATCATCATTTATTTGCTTTTAGTACTATTTTCTGTTAAATCATAAAATTGACCTCTTTAAGATGGCCGCCTTATCAATGTCGCTAAGAATACGCTG
>CAUZXS010006430.1:990084-1022584 GCA_963585895.1 Sepioteuthis lessoniana
TACTTTATACATAGAGGATAGGGAATAATATTTATTGTATATTTATACTTACATTTTCTGTGTAGCTGTTTATTGAGAATGTTTTTGCACACGATCCAATCGAATACGAATAATTTTTAACTGTTCTTAATACAAATGATTTACAAACAGTTATATGGACACTAATAAAAAAAAAACTGTCAAAAAAACTAGATGAGAAGAACTACGCAAGAATGCTACAAACTGTTTTGAACAAATCCTGGAAGCAACGTAGGTCGCTTAATGGCAGGACGGTAAGATACTAATTCTAGCGTAAAGATAGGCGGGTTTCGATCCCAGCTCAAAGCGTCCGGCGTGTTAAGCCATACTAAAGAGTTGTGATACAACGAAACAGGCTGTCACTTATGCTAAAGTGAATTGTTTGAAATAGAACTGTTTGACTAAACTGAATATCTTGAAATAGAAATCCTTTTGACAATTAAATTGTGTACTTATACTAAACTGAATTGTTTCAAATAGAACTGTTTATTTGTATAAAAATGGATTTGGCATTAAATAACCTACAAAGGTTGATGTGCCATAAAACCCAAACAACCAACCAAACATCCTGGCAGCTGTATTTCACAAAACAACAGCTTAAGTAATTCTGTCGGTGTTTTTTTTCTTTTGGCTAGGCATTACGTTAATGGTTGATTATTTTCAAGTAGTTCATATGTTTTTAGTCTTTTCTTTTTTTATGGAAGTTTTTTTCCCGAATATCAGTTTGTGTAACATTTTTTTTAAATTTTCAAATTGTATCATCTGCATTTGTTCACACCACCAGAATTATAGAATTGGTATAAGAATTAGATAAAACACACACATACACACACACACACACACACACACACATATATATATATATATATATATATATATTACGACCATAAACAAATGACTATATATATATATATATATATAAGATGAAGATATATATAATTATATATGTATTGGCATCCACAAACAGACTTTTTCATTGTGTCACAACTCTTCAGTGTGTTTAGACACGTGAGATGCTTCAAGCTGGGATCAAAACCCAGCTGGCTTTATGTCAGTCACATATCTTACCCTAGATACACCGTCAATCTCAGGGTAAGCGAAGAAATTTTTTACATATCCCTTTTTTAAATACCCGCGTTCGGCTACCGGGGTGCTCATTTCAGCGTATGTGGTACCCGGCAAATCCCCCATTCGATTGCTCAACCCACGAGGGGGCTATATATATATATATATATATATACAACCAATCCGCACGTACAGGATGTGATACAACATCAATTTTTAAGTGGAGTGCTAAAAGGTTTGGTTTGGTTTCATGGCATATCAACCATTGCAGATTATTTAATACCAAATCCATATTTATACATATAATCAGTTCTATTTCAAACAATTCAGTTAAGCATAAACAAACAGTTTAGTTATACCCAGTTTAGTTTGACCCATAAATAGGACCCTATCAGGTGCCACTGCACCTGGCCAGAGTTGACCAAGGAGCGACGGCAATGAAGGGGTGCTCCGCATTCCCTAAAGCTCCAGTATTACTAGAGCCTCACCATCAGATTGTTTTGTATCATATATAGGACATTCATTAAGAGAGTCTTACCCCTCTGCAAAGATTCAGTTTGTGTATTCTGCAGCCTCAGCCAACTGGGCCAGTCTTATCAAGGACACTTGTTGAGGAGTCTTACCCCTCTGCAGAGATGCAAACTGTATATTCTACGACCCCAGCTGACTGGGCCAGTCATATCAAAGACATTCATTGAGTGAGTTTTACCCCTCTGCAGAGATGCAGTCGATGTATTCTACAGCCCCAGCTGAATGGGCCATTTCTAAAAGGTTTAAATTCAGAAATGTCCTTCTCTTAGACCGGTTACCATATAACGGTTCAATAGTCTACACTACTACTTATCCATAGCTAGAAGAATAATGGTTGGATTTATATCTTTTCTAAGGGCATTGATGCTATGTGAAATTCAGACTGCCTCGTCCATACTTTTAACTCTTTTAATCTATTCATTTTTTTACGTTGATAACAGCCAAACCACACATATCGTGCGTTATCGGGATAAGTTTATTTTTGTCTACCATTACTGGCCAAAACGTTTGAAACTTTTGATGCCTCAGACCAAAATAACTACAATATATCCTGGCTGTGATGGTCTGTCAAGGCTGCAAAAAGTTGTCATTTGCTGATTAATTCCAGTGCTATAAAACGGTCTAGGTAAGAATTTGGGGTTTCGAAGGTGAGCAAGTTTGTCGTCCCAAAGAATGCCACAGTTCCGACTATCGCACAGAAACCACTTTTCATCAATATCAAATACACAAACAAGGTGTAATGTTAAGCGATCTCTTCGAGAAAACCATTGCTCGTGAGTTCGAACCTTACCAGATGACCTATACTCCTGTCTTTGTTTGACGGCTGATCTAGAAGGGAAAAGAAACTTTTCTTTGGTATCGTTCCCTTCATGCAACACAAAGTTCCACCTTTATCAAATGACCAATATTTTACACCTTTTTTAAAAACCATCTTCTCATGGTTATTTACTTTTAATATTACTATTTTGGGGGCTTATCTCAGGGTAGTGGTAAACGAGCTTGTCTAACTGACCATTGTATGTGAGTTTGATTCTCACCGAGAGCTCCATACTTCTAGCTTTGTGCCAAACTAAACAAAATCTAATAAAAGACTTGGGTACCCCGCACAATGTTATGGTTAACTGGCTTGGCCAGCAGACCATTATGTCATTGGGTGCATCATTCTCCTGTCCTTGAGCCAAACTATACTAAGGTTAGTAAATAACACCTTGGTTGCCTCGTGAATCGTATTGGTTTGTGAACTAGACTAACATAACATTGCTAGTTCAATGCTTTATTCTCCTCGACTTGCACCAAAGTAGACACAAATCAGGAAATGATGATTTGGGCACTACGTTAGCTCAGTTGGTTGGCGCATTGGAATATACCGACTGCATCTCTGCAGAGGAGTAAGACCCTCCCACCAACGAGTGTTCTAGATATGACACTAAACAATCTGATGACGAGGCTGGAACTTTGGGAAATGCAGAATACCTCTTCATTGCAATCTTTCCCTGGCCCACTCTGGCTCGGAGTGGTAGCACCTGATAGGGTCCTATCTATGGGTCAAATAAAACTAAACTGTAATTACGCTAAACTGAATTGTTTGAAATAGAAGTGATTGTATATTTAACTATGTGTGAATAAATTAATATTTGATTTTTTGTGATACATAGCAATACTTTAACTTTGTTGACTAAACTGAATAACTTGAAATATAACTATTTTTGACATTTGATCAGTGTACTAAACTGAATTGCTTAAAATAGAACAGTTTTGACATTTAAACTGCGTACTTATGTTAAACTAAATAGTCTGAAATAGAACTGTTTATATGTATAAAAATAGATTTGGCATTAAATAACATGCAGTAGTTGATGTGCCATAAAACCAAACCTTGGGCACTACACGTATCATAAGAGCCTGTGAACTTGACTGCCAGACAATTGATAGTGAGTTCGATTCTTACTGGGTGTCCTATACTCCTGAACATAGTCAATTAGTTTGGTATGCTATCTTCTTTTAATGGAATATCAACTTTCGAGGGTTATTTAATGGCAAAGCTAGCCTTGCAGAAAAAAAAAAACTGTGGTGGTTCTACTTAACCTATAGCTAGGGAAGGTACTATTTACCAATCCCTCCGCTCGGGCAGGATATGACACAAGGTCGATTTTTAAGCGGAGTTTAACAGGTTTGAATTCAGAGTTTTCCTTCTCCTAGACTAGTTGCCTCACCAAGGCTGAAGAACCAAGTCCGTCCTACTATTTACCCATAGCTGGAGGGAGAATAAGGGGGTTCATACCTTTCCCAAGGGTATTTGCCCGAAAGTGAACGTAATAGCGCGACTGGAGTACGAACTCGCGTACTACGATTCCGCAGTTCATCGCTTTAACCATTACACCACGAGGACACCCCCCCCCAAGCTAGGGAAGGTAAGGGGGCTTCATATTAATTCGAAAAGGAACGTTAAAGCGTGACTAGAGTTTGAACTCGCTTACTACGATGTTGTAGTCGAAGACGTTAGCCACTATGCCACGGAGGCCTTTTAACTCCTTCTGGCCGTAATAAATCACTAATTTTTCTATTTTGGCATCTTTTTTTAGGATGTGGGTCCTTTAGTCTTGGATAGGCAAATAATAGAAAGAAAGCTCTGAATTCAAACCAGCTCTACTCCGTTTAATAAATTTGATTTTTGCGCCCCATCTAATCGGAGGGGTTGGGTAAATGCACGCACTCACGCACGCATACTACAGCACACACAGACACAAAAACACACAAACACACAGATACATATACGCCTTCATACACTAAAACAAAAACACGCACACGGAAAAAAAACACATACACGCAAAAATACACACACAAAAAAACAAACACGCACATACACAAAAACTCACACAAAACATATACAATAAAGTGCATATACATACACACAAAAACACACTCACACACAGAAACACATACAAAAATACATACGTGCACACTCAAACACGCACACACGCAAGCGCACGCGCCCAAAGATAGAAACACACACACAGGCACACATCAAAAGTAATTTCGTTTTTTATAAAACTTTACTTCAAAACGTATTTCATATATACTTCTAAAGACTATCCATAAGCCCACTATTCAGCCATGCCTGTTTGTTTGTTTGTTTGTTTGTTTGGAAGGAAGGAAGGAAGGAAGGAAGGAAGGAAAAATATGAAAAGAAAAGAAAAAGGAAAAACAAAACAAAACAAAAAATCTCATTTTTTTGTTCTGTTTTATTTTTATTTTTCTTTTCTTTTTGTTTCCAACTTTCCTTGGCTTTCTTTTCTTTTCTTTTCCTTTTCATATTTTTTCTTTTACTCCCCCCCACCCAATCCAAACCGTTCATTTTTCTTTCACCAACTTCCGCTAATTTATGCACTCTGCCATGCTTCCTGTGTACACACAACGAAAGATAAAGTACATATATATCTACTTATATGTAAATATTGGCATTATTATGTATAAAGTCCTTTCGATGTAACTTTCCCCTGACTTCAGCAGGTGCGATCACCTCGACCCGCGTCGCACAGGGGTTAGTGAACAAGGTTAGTGGATCATTGCACGTTCGATTCTCAGAGAGTGTTCCATATTTTTGGCCTTTGGCTACAACTAAGCTAAGCTTATTGAGTGACTGTTTCTTGTCTCTGGACAGGATAAACTAAGAATAAAACACGAGCAGGGCAGCCCCGGTGGTTGTTGGCGCCCTTGGAACGCATATGTTCGGTTCTCTTTTTAAGTATAAGGTTCTAACATTGAATGTTGTCAAAATTGTAAGAAATATTGAAAAGGTCATTATTTTTTTAAACAATCTCGAAATTGAAGTCATAGCGTACAGCAGAATTTAAAATGATCCAGAGATTTCTTGAACAGAATGAAAAAGGGGATATAATGCCTAGAAAACTGTGAAGCTCTAAAGCTTGTAAATTAGAAGAGAAATCTACTTAATTATCGATCTATCTATCTATCTATCAATCAATCGATCTATCTGCCTGCCTGTCTGTCTGTCTATCTATTTATCTATCATAATTTGGTCAAATTGATCGATATCAATGTATTCACATTTCAGTCATTTAATGTTTTATCATATACAATATCCTTCCATTTATGCCAAATTAGTATATATATATATATATATATATATATATATATATATATATATATATATATATATATATATACAGTTGAACGCGAACATAACTGATTTACAACTGGCCTTCCAATATATATATATATATTGTAAGGCCAATTGTAAATCAGTTGTGTTCGTGTTCAAGTATATATATATATATATATATATATATATATATATATATATATATATATATATATATTATTCAGTCCAGTGTAAATCGGAGTCGGGAATAATTCCGTCAGGACAATAAAATCATTCAACTATGAACATTTAAATTTTCCTGGTAAAGAGCTCAATGTAACTGACATTATATATATATATATATATATATATATATATATATATATATATATATATATATATATATACTCATACACAGGCGCAACTGATTTACAATTAGTCTTACAATATACATATATATATATATATATATATATATATATATATATATATGAGATATGTTAAATTAAGAGTCTCCTCCTAAATGTGTGTATATATACACCATCTCTCCCTCTCTCTGTCTCTCTTTCTCCTTATATATATTTACATATATATATATATATATATATATATATATATATATATATATATATATATATATATATATATATATATATATATATATATATATATATAACTGATTAACCATCGAGCCCAATACACAAAGTGCTTTGCACGCATGCGCAATTTTTTTATCAGCAAAAATATACAAACGCAATATCAACAAAAGACAAAACAAACCAACAAAAAAACGAACGAAGAAATAGAGACTTCGGTAATGGATATACCTAATATAGATTTGGATGGACAATTTCTCCCCAGAAGAAAGAAAAGCCATAAAATAAAAATGAAAAAGTAAAAACCGAAAAAAAAAATAGGTAACTTCTTTTCGAATACTATAAATCGTCCTAATCCCACTCTTGTCGTTTTGTACTTAAGAAGAAAGGAAATGAGCCGCGACTCTCCAACGTCGAAGAAAGAAAGAAAAAAAAAGTCTCCCCCGGGCGGTTATCCGGGGACAATGATTATTAATGATTGATTATGTAGTACATGGTTGATCATTGGTTTATTTGTCGCTGGTCATCGGTTGATTTTGGCTAGCCGGTGGCACCATAGTTACGGTTGGTGATCATAAGTGGACCAGATTGATAGATAAGTCTTGTGTAAAATAATGGGCGAAATATTTTAGAATTTACCGTCAATAATGCCCTTTCTGAGACGCTGACTATATTTCCTTCAGTATGGTAAGATCCCTCCCCCACCTACCACACAAGGGTGTCCTGGGTATGACACTAACTGCCTCTGATGGCGAAGTTCCACCCCAGGATATATATATATATATATATATATATATATATAGTCATCCACAGACAGATCTGTTTCGTTCTATCAGAACTCATCAGTGTGGCTAGACATACTAGCTTTCCGTAGCTGGGATCGAAACCCGATATGGTATTAAATAAACTGCGGTTTATTTAATACCATATCATGTTCGTTTTTTATTTTTACGATTTGTAAGAAAATAGTTTGTTGGTAACTATTTTTAAATCGAGTTAGAGTTCAGTGTTTGCACACAGTTAAATGGTTTCAAGTATTGCTACGTTACACAAATAATTCTATTTATCAAGTATTACTATGCAGTATAGATATTTAGCATACAGTTGTATGGTTTCAAATAATCAATAATAATAATAATCCTTTTTAAATGATTGAATAGTTCTATTTGATTCATCGATGGGACCCTACCAATCCGAGTCAGAGTGGACCTGAAAGTAAAAGCAATGAAAAGATACACCATATTCCCCAAATCTCCATGACTGCAGCCTCATCCACAGATTCAGTTTATCGTTATACCCAGGACACTCGTTGGGGAAGAATCATACCCCTTACCAGAAGTGCGGTCGGTATATTCCGCAGCTCAAGCCGACAACAGCAGATAGATAGATAGATAGATAGATAGATAGATAGATATGTGCAAATTTAGATAGATAGATAGATATGTGCAAACTTAGATAGATAGATAGATAGATAGATAGATAGATAGATAGATAGATAGATGTTAAATTGTCGGACATATTGCTGACGCATGCGCCGTCGCTGTGCAAGCAGGTATCATTACGTTTATGAAAGACTCACCGTCAGAATGTAATAACTCACTCCCTAATTACGAGCCGTCCGTTCAAGTTTCGAAAGACAAAGGAGATAATAATAATAAAAAAATAGTAATTACACAAGAAGATGCAATAAAAATCATTTGTGGTTCTTATTAGACTTCAAATTATGTTGGTAGATTCAGCGAAAAAAGAAATAACGGTGAAACCTGATCAAAAAAGGAGAAAAAGAAAACAACTTAATAGGCCTTGTTGGCAAATTTCTCTAATTGTTATGGGAAAACTAAAAGCAGCAATAATTCAATATTATTACAACAAATAAGGACATCGTAGTTATAATGGTATATATAATTATTGGCTGATATTACACACGCACACACGCACACACACACATATATATATATATATATATATATATATATATATATATATATATGAAGGTAGCAGAAAAATAAAATCCAAAAGTGAATTTATTATGATGTAAAGTCGACGTAGAACGTTTCGGTTTCAGTAATCATCATCAGGACTTGGATATCAGAATAGTTCACTTAGCGATGGATGCTTGCTGAGATAACAGGAGCGAATGAAAAGTATACAACGAAAAGATACATAAACATGCACATGGCGTTCATAATTCAAAAGTCTTAAGAACGTGCCTGTCACGTGGAAACATATTTGAAAATGTTTGATTTCCCAAAGAAACGAGATAGATCCTCCCGTTTATTAAGAAATACGCAAAAAACAGATAAGTTTTCATATATACAGATCATTTTGAACTCATCCATGTTAAATTTCGAGTAAGATTGTATTTGGTATTTGTTTTTTCGAAAGGACAGTATGAAAGTAAATATGGATCAAAATCCGACAGTATGAAGGTAGCCGAAAAACATAATCCAAATATAGATGTATGTGTATGTGTTTTATATGTGTTGTCGGTTTGGGCCGTAGAATACACTGACTGCACTTCTGATAAGGAGTAAAATATTGGATTCTTGATGTCTTTGTTTAATGGCATATCAAACTTTGTGGGTTATTTAATGAAATAAGTTCTTGATGATCGGCTCACACTGGCACATTCGAGGTGCATACGATAAATTTCCAGACTTTTTTCGTATGGACATTTAAAATTATCATAGACTCTTGAAAATTCAGTATGTGATTGCTATACACCTTATGAGATGACTGACCAATTTTTAGGATTTCAGCTTCAAATAAACAGCTACATCAGGAATTAGAATACACCCTACTAAAGCCTGATTGTCACAACTGGTGAACTTCAAAAATGCAATCTGACACTTTCGAAGAACGATATGCCATAAAATTCTGTTTTAAACCTGGAAATAATGCCACAGAAACGTATGGAATGCTTCAGACTGCTTTTCAACCATCTTGCATGAATCGAGCATCAGCCTTTGAGTTGCATAAGAGATTCAAGGAAGGCAGGGAGTCTGTGAGGGATGATAAGAGGTGTGCGAGGAGTAAGGAAGTCAATACACCAGAGTTGATTGGCCACAAGGTTAGGGTTAGAGTTACTATGTTGAGGTTTTAAGGGAGTTCAGGAAGAGATTCTTAGGGAAGAGGCCAGTACTCTTCAAATCGGGTCAGTGGCATTTCCAGCAGGACAATGCGCCAGTCGACAACTCCATCCTTGTCACAGACTATTTGACCAAGATGGGTATCAAGACAATTCCTCAGCCTCCCTATAGTCCAGGCCTTGCTCCCTGTGACTTTTGGTTATTCCATAAGCTCAGAGCCTGTCGTTATGAGACAATTGAGGAGATGAAAGAGGCTGTGACGAAGGTCATTGACACGCTCACACAAGATGACTTCCATGGGGCCTTGCAGAAGCTGTTGGAACGGTAGAACAAGTGTATTGCAGCCGGAGGAGATTACTTCGAAGGGGACTAGAGTTTAATGTGTGTACTATCAATAAAAGTGCTCATACGAAAAAAGTCTGGAAAATTATCGTATGCCCCTCGTATATTTGTAGGCGTTCATCGTTGCTTATAAGTTCCTCCTTATTTCTCCTGCAGTGTCCCGCATGTCTGGTTTGTTTTACTTGGATGATTTTAAATGTGGAAGCTAAGTGGCCGTACAGCTGTTGTTTCGTGGGGTGTTGTTTCCTGATTTTGTTCAAGATAGCTCGTAGCTTTCTTGTGTAATTCCTATCAAGCTTTTTTCTCTAGGCGTTTTGTGTGTTTAATGTTTGTTCGTACTGCTCAAAATTGATCTTGTTGGTGTCTTTGTTTTAATGGCATATCAATCTTGGGTTATTAAATGCCAAAGCCATCCTTGTAGGAGGAGAGTACTGGTATTATTTAACCTACAGACTCTCGAACTGGTTTCATGCCTTCTGCATTTGAACACATTCAAAAGAGCAAAAATCAACGAAAGGAAGATTAGACTGATTACTTGGTTTTTAACGACATATCAACCCGTCTAGGATTATTTTATTTTATTTTAGATATAGATTTGACCTATCCAAACAGGTACTACCAATCCGAATCAGAGTGGACTTGGGGGTAATGGCAATAAAGGGGTACTCCATACTCCCCAGACGCTCGTCGCGAGAGCCTCACCATCAGATATAGTTTAATGACATACCTAAACCTCTCTGACAAGACGATAATTTGGAAGAGACACGACTGATAAAGATTTATAAATATCTAAGCTTACCAAAATCAGGCACCAGTCCAAAATAGTTTTCTACAAACGTTATATTCATGTGGGATATATGAATATAGAACCAATAGAAAGAAATTGCTTATGTAAACCTGAAAACGCGTGTGGCAAGTGCGTTGAACGTGGAATAGAATGATTCGTTCTTTTGGTATTACCTCATTCAATTTCTTCAGCTTTTCGCTTGAAATATCCATACAGTTATTTTTCTTCTAATTTTTGTCTCCTAGTTTTTTTATTGATACTTTTCTCTTAGTTCTTAAGTTATTTCTGATGATATTACTCTTACCGACAACTATAATCAGTTTAATTATTGCTTTCGTCTTTGTATACTTGAAATTGGAACAGCCAACATTAGCAGGATGACGTATTAGGTTCCCCACGATAGCTATCAAGAAAGCACCTGCCGATTATAACACTCATAACTATCGTCAGTTATTCCACTTTAATTTGCATTTGGATTTGACATTTTTCATGCGTATTATATTGCGGTTATGCCTGACTTAGAGGTTGATTGTTAACTGTACTCCAGTCACAGATGTGACCTAGTATTCTTACGAGAAAGAAGAACTTCAAACGGGCAACAGAAAAGGGATATGCCTTTAAAATATTTAAGTTTTAACTTAGTTAAAGTCCACTTAACCGATTTATTCTAATCAAATTTTGTGGTTTGATATTTCATCTTCATTTGTGATGCAACTTTTCTTCACAGGATTTTTTTTTTCAAATTTTGCTATTGAGAAAACTGTGAAATTTCAGATAAATTTCACCACCTTGCGACAAATTAACACAATTGATTCATCGATAATATTAGCTATAAATACAAATGAAAAAGGGTGTCGGTAAAAAGCTTAAGGACTTGGTTGTTAACTTACGATTTTTGAGTCAAATGCAATCGTCTTCTCGACAGAACAATTTACGTATATGTCGTTTTGTTTTATTTACATTTTTTTGATAAAGCTTTCTAATTACTTTCCCAAATATTCCAACAACATTAACTCACACAGCAAATGGAGTAACTATTTTTTTGTCTCTTTAGGATGAGCAGATTTTGCTTTTATTTTTCTTTTTGTTCTTTTTGTGGGGAGGGACAAATCCTTTAAAATTTAACTATTGAGAAAACTGCGAAATTCCAGGCGAGTTTTAACACCTTCCGACAAATTAACACAACTAATTTATCGTATTTGCGTTTGAGCTCTCTTTTTCGAGTGTTTCAGACGTTTTTTGTGTGTATTGTGTGATTACTATTAGTGCTTGGTTGGTTGGTTGGTTTTTATGGTATATTAACTATTGTTGGTTAATTACTACAATATCCTGTTATATATATACATACATAATTTTTAAACGAACAGTTTTTAAGTAATTGTGAATGTAATGGACGCAACGTACCTGGAAATTCAAAGCGTGCACGGACGTGTCTGGCCTGTAGAGTAAAAGCAAGAAACAGATGTGGCTTATTTCTTCAAGCACTATATGTAACGTTGCGTGATCTCGAACCAGCGAGAGTCGATTTGCGCGTATGCAAATTCTTTCGAGATCGGGCGAGCATATAAACGCACGGTGACGGCTAGAAGGCGTCATTTTTTTTTCTCGGGGAATCAATTGATGAATACGCACGGAGTCTGTTAAAACTTGAAGGAAGGAGAGAAGGAAAGAAAGAGGAGGAGGGAAGGAAAAGGAAAGGAAACGAGGAAAAGGAAGCACTCGTATTGACACGCACATCGTTGAGAAACTGATTTGCGAAATCTATTGCAGCAGCATTCCAACACAGTAACATTTTAAAACAAGTCAGAACTTATTTGTTTGCACTCGATAAAATGGTTTCAAGTATTGCTATCTAACACTAATAGTCCTTAGCCCAGTCTGCTGGGGGTGTGGAATACACAGATTGCATCTCTGCAGAGGAGTAAAACCCCTCCCCCACCACCACCAATGAATGTCCTGGATATGTCATCAAAAAATATGACGCTGGACCTCTAGAATGCTGGAGCTTTGGGGAATGCGGAGTACTCCTTTATTGACATCACTCCCAGGTCCTCTCAGCCCCGGAGTGGTAGCAGCTGATAGGATCCTATCTATGGGTCAAATAGAACTGTTTGACATTTAATCAGTGTGAAAACAAATGATTTATGCTAAATTGAATTGTTTGAAATAAAACTTTTTGATCATTTGAATGCGTGAAAACAAATGAGTGATGTTTAATTGAAGTCTTTGTGATACATAGCAATACTTGGAACCATTTAACTTACGCTAAATTTAGTTATCAGAAATAGAACTGTTTAATCATTTTACAGTGTGTATTTACAAAATCTGTTTACAAATCATATATATGATACAGGGTGGAACGATAAAATTGTCGTCCAAAAGAAAACAACACTACAGCTTTATTTTAAAACTTTTATTGAAAAAATCAATTCAGGTAACTTGATTATGTAGTAGACCTGACATCTATTCAATGTAGCCGCCTTCAGCCTCGATACGGATCCGGAACTGGGAGCTTGCCTTTTCCATAAGCGCCGGCGAGAGCTCGACGAATGCTCGGCGGATGGCGGCGATCAGGCTGGCTTTGGTATTGTGGGAGGTCATGTTGATGATGTTCTCGACATATGACCAAACGAAGTAGTCCAGCGGGTTCAGGTCGGAGGAGGATGGGGGTCAGTGAGAGAAGGGTACAAAGTCGTAGCACTCCTTCTGAAGGCAAGCCTGGGTCTCTTTGGACTTGCGGGCCGGCGCCGAGTCCTGCTACCACACCTAGGGTTTGCAACCGGCCACCTAATTGCACCAGGGGATCACCACACTCTTCAGCACATCCAGGTACACTTAAGTGTTAACTTTCAAGCCGACTTCGAAGATGTGAAGTGGCATGATGTGGTCCTCACTTGAAACCACACCAAAAACCATAACCGTAGCCGGAAACTTTGTTTTCATCACCCTGGGCACGTCCCTATTATTCGTGGCTATCCAGATTTGCATTTTGAGGGTGCTGGCAATGGTCCTGTTGTCATAACTTGGATCGGTAGAGAGCATGAGTTGTACAGCGGCGCATCTCCGATCTTGCTCGCTGAACATTGTGTCACTTTCACACATGATAGAAGGCTCCTATCGCTCTTGGGATTTGTACACAACTGTGGCCAACAAGTAGATGGTCAGCAACAAAAAAAAAAAAAAGAAAACCGGTTTTCATTAAACGGAAATGGAATCATGTCGTCTTTTCTTGGGCGACAATTTTATCGTTCCACCCTGTATGTATATAAAAACAAGACTTCACTTTAAAAATCAACAATGGTTGATATGCCATAAAACTAAACCAAACCAAATAAGTAGTTTTATTTAACCACTGTTAAATTGTTTCAAGCATTGCTATCTAATACAAATAATTCAATTTGATATTAATCAGTTGGTTGCACACAGTTAAATGGCTTCAGTAAGTAGTAGAGTGTTCACTAATAGTTCGGGGGACTGCGGTTCAATCTCAGGTCAAAAAATGGTACTTGATGCCGCCTTGCTTAGCACTCAGCACTATAAGGTAAGGATCAAGAGTAGTAGCGCCCTCCACTATTAGCTATTGAAAAGGGAGCCTTCGGGTCACCCTCGACAACAGTCGCCAACTTTACTTACTTAAATGGCTTCAAGTATAAACAGTTCTATTTGACCCATAGATGAGATCCTAACAGGTACTATCAGAGTGGACTTGTGAGTAATGTCAATAAACGGGTACTTCACATTCCCCAAAGCTCCAGAACTGAAGCCTCACCATCAGATGGTGTAGGGTCGTTGCGGTGTGTGGTCTTATCTCTCTGCTGAGATGCAGTCAGCGTAATTTTCACTCCAGCCGACTGGACTGGATTACATTCGTGCTACAAATACTTTCGAGGTCTAACGAGTGTTCACCGTTTGTTCACCCAAGATCAAGGGTGAATTGAACAACGGCCACTGACCTCAAATCTCAAAAACCATCCAAATATAATGAACAAGCATTGCAAGACACTGCTGGAGAAGCAAAGACGAACTCATAAGTGACGTTCTCTCATGGACCCCTTCACGTGGTCGTGCCAGTATTGGCTGACCAACAAGAACTTAACTATAACAGGATGTAGTCTGGAAGACCTGCCGGGAGCGATGGATGATAGGGACGAATGGCGAGACCGTATTCTTAGCTTTTCTTTCGCTTTCTAAGACTTATTTCTTGACCTTGGGTGAGGGAAGGTAGCGATTATATATATTCTATGTATTTTTGTTTTTGTTTTTCTGTTTTTTGGGGGGGAGGGGTAATTTCTTTTGGGTAATTTTTTCAGTCACCTTGATTGTACTATTCTAAGAAAATAAACAGTTCTACAATTTTTTTTCGTATTTCTAATGAGCTGGGACTGCCTGGTATATTGTTCATGTGTTTATCTGTCTCTTTCTTGATTATACCCAGTGCTCCTACTATTACTGGCATGGTGGTCGTTTGCCACATTTTTTTAATTTCTATCTCCAGTTATTTGCATTAACTTATGTTACTATATTCTTTGACTGATATATTATTATCTGTTGGTACTGCCTTATCAATTAGAAAGCATGTTTTTCTTTTCTGTCCTTAACCACAATAACTAGTCCCTTGCTCTTTATTTTCCATTGCCCAGTCGGCTGGTGCTGTGGAATACACCGACTGCTAAACTGAATGGCTCGAAATAGAACTGTTTTTACACCTAGACTGTGTACTTATGCTAAACTGAATTATCTGAAATAATACTTTTTTGACATTAACTCTGTGTATTGCCCAGTCGGCTGGGGGTATAGAATACACCGACTGCACCTCTGCAGAGGGATAAAAAAAAACTCCCCCATCGTGTGTCCTATATATAATACTAAACAATTCGATGGTGAGGTTGCAGTAATACTGGAGTACATATTTATTGCAATCACTTCCAGGTCCACTCTGGCCCGGAGTGGTAGCACCTGATCGGGTCCTATCTACGGGTCAAAATGAACTCAACTGCGTACTTACGCTAAACTGATTTATTTGAAATGGAGCTGTTTTTTGACATAAAAACTGTGTACTTGTGCTAAACTGAATTGTTTGAAATATAACAGTTTTTATATTTAACTGTGAGTAAACAAAAACTATTTTTATGTTAAACGAGATTGTTTTAAATAGAACTTTTATGTATTAAAATGAATTTGGCATTAAGTAATCTACAATGGTTGATGTGCCATAAAACCAAACCAAACCTTTACTTTTTTCAATCAGTTTGGATAGCAAAGTCCGAGAGAATTTCCGCTTCTTTGTCTTCTGCTATTGGTTCTGGTCGAAGTTTATACCAGTTTTCAAATTTTGACCCTCCATTCGCAAATTTTCCAAAGAATATTATGTCATATTCTATCATGCCTTTCTTTATTTTCAACCGAACATTAAGAGGTCAATTGATTCACTCTTTTGTTTTTTATAATGTTTGCCCGATAGCTTCTAGTTGGTAGGCTTTGGTTTTGGCTTTGAGCTGCCAGTATTAACCCCTCTGTTTCCGTCTTCAGTCCAGCTCTTTTCCGCTATTGATTAGTCTTTATTATATCTTTATTAGTATTTCTAATTCTTTAAGCTTATCGTCCATGTAGAGTTTTTTTTTTATTCTCGGGCATTTTTTAATTGATTTAGTCCCTGTGTTTTTCTTTCTTTTTGTTTTTGTTGCTCCTTTAACTTTATATTTCTGTGTGATGTGGAGTTGTTTAGCAAAGTTACAGCTCTCTTTACTTATCGAGCATCTATTATTATTATATTACTTTTTGCGAGTTTTTCACTGGAGTCAAAGTGACAGCAAGATTCCTTAAGTCTCCAGGACCCTTCTCAGTATTCGAGCGATCTTGATGCTGTAGTTTGGATGCTATCGATTTGTTCCCCGATTTCCAACTCTCATAGCCACCCCCGCCTTACAAAGCTTTTGAGGACTGTTACGAGCGCACCAGTTATAATTGATAACACCGTCACTTTCATGTTCCATAAGTTTGTTTTTTTTAGTTCTCTGGCAAGGTCTATGTACTTACCTCTCTTTTCGTTTTCTTTTAGTTTGATTCTGTGGTCCGGCAGATACTCATTTGGGGGGGGGTAATTTGTTTTTGTTTTGTTTGTTTTTTAGTTTTCTGGCCAGGATTAGGGGATCAGTTTGTATTTCAGAATCCCATAGAATCTTAAGTCTCTTTCCCCAGTACGGATTCTGGTTTGTGCATATACCATCTGATAGTATAGTCAAATTTCAATTTCTTGTACAATTCCCAGTGGATCACCTTCCTCACCCAGTCGAGTGTAGTCGTAGCGTTATTATTATCATTATTATTTAGGTAATGTTACTTCTTAAGTAATATTCATATTACAGATCTTCAGGGAACAGATATTAATCACCAATGAGATCTGCGAGATCCGGTCAGCGTCAAAATCTTTATATATATATATATATATATATAGAATTAACTTAGATCGCGATGTAAGTTAATTTTGTAATTGGCTCCACTCGTGTTGAGCACTCTTGTAATTGTAGCATTGCAGGATTCGCGGAAGGTTTTAGTTTTCTTTTGACTGCGTATCCCTTGATTTTTTTCAAGGGGTCTGACGAGGTTGGCCTTTTCTTTCTTTTTGACCTATAATATTTTTTCTTTTTCCCCCGGCCGGTGATTCGAGATACTTTTATCTCTTGTTCCTGGCGTTTTTTTTTTCTTTTTCTTCTGGTACCGTGAATGCTGGTAGATATTAGATTAGTATATATATATATATATATATATGGGAAGAATTCCGATGATGGCGAGAGCGAACCAGGGATATTAATCTGATCAGAAGACAGGCCAAAAAGTGGACAGTCATATAAATACCTGGTTTGTGGTTGATCTATGATTTACATTTGACCCCTAAAAGTGGACAGTGGTCTTCTTTGAGATCTTTAGCCAATGATTGAATACTTTTGTCAAACAATCAATTCACATAAGATCAAATCAGATCACTTGAAAAAAAAAAACGGTTTGCCAATAATTATCGTGACTTACTTCATTGTAGAATATCACTATTTTCTAAAACTAGATTCTCAACAGATCTATCGATGGGGTTTCGGAAACACTGACTGTGTGTCCTGCAGATGTGCCCCAAGTACGGCAGTAAACTCAGTTTAATGGTGAGGTTCAAGTTCCAGATAACTGGGGAGTTTGTAGTACCCTTTCATTACTATTACTCCCAGTTTGACTCTTACCCGGAGTGGTAGTACCTATTAGGATTCTATCTATGGGTTGCTTAATCGACTGGGGCAGTAGAATACACCGACTGCATCTCTGCATAGGAGTAACACTCCCCGCTCAACGAGTGTCCTAGATATGACACTAAACAATCTGATGGTGAGGTTCCAGTAATACTGGAGCTTTGAGGAGTACAGAGTACCCCTTTATTGCTATCGTTTCCAGGTCCACTCTGGGCCGGAGTGGGAGTTCCTGATAAAGGTCCTATGTATGGGTTAAAAAGAACTAACCCTTGGTTTCTTGAGTTTTCTGGGGTTTTTTGCATTTAAACTACGTTTTTATGCTAAATTAAATTGTTTAAAATAGAACTGTTTTGACAGTTAAACTGCGTACTTATGCTAAATTGAATTGCTCGAAATAGAACTGTTTTGCCCTCTAAACTGTGTACTTATGCTAAACTGAATTATCTGAAATAATACTGTTTTGACATTAACTCTGTGTACTGTAGAATACACCGACTGTTTCTCTGTAGGGGGGGGTAAGACCCCCCCCATGAGTATCCTAGATATAATACTCAACAATCTGATGGTGAGGTTCCAGAAATGATGGAGCTTTAGGGAATGCAGAGTACCACTTCATTGGATCGCTTCTTGATCCATTTCGGCCCGGAAAGGTAGCACCTGATAGGGCCCTATCAATGGGTTAAATAGAACTAAACTGTATACTTATGCTAAACCGAATTATAAATTTGAACTGTTTGACAAAATTGAATAACTTGAAATAGAAATGGTTTTGACAATTAAACTGTGTACTTACGTTTAAACTGCGTACTTACGCTAAACTGAATTGTTTAATATAGAACTGTTTTGACATTTAACAGTGTGTAAACAAAATCTATACTTGTACTATACTGAATTGGCTGAATTAGAACTGTTTGAATAAACTGAATAGCTTGAAATAGATATGTTTTTGAGGATTAAACTGTGTACTCATTTTAAACTGAATTGTTTGAAATAGAACTGGTTATTTGCATTAAAATTGATTTGGCGTTAAATAACCTACAAAGGTTGATATGCCATAAACTCAAACCAACCAACCAAACAAATAATTGAAAATTCATCTGAAACAACTACACTTAAATGTAAATATGAAGGTAGAATGAACGTGATTCTCTTTCCCTCAAGCAGAAAACGAGTTGACATGCCGTTAAAATCATTCAATCCAATTCCTAAGGCGCACAGCACAGAGTTAATGTCAAAAAAGTATTATTTCATATAATTTAGTTTAGCATAAGTACACAGTCTAGGTGTAAAAACAGTTCTATTTCGAGCAATTCAGTTTAGCAGTCGGTGTATTCCACAGCACCAGCCGACTGGGCAATGGAAAATAAAGAGCAATGGACTAGTTATTGTGGTTAAGGACAAAAAAGAAAACCATGCTTTCTAATTGATAAGGCAGTATCAACTGATAATAATATATCAGTCAAAGAATATAGTAACATAAGTAAATACAAATAACTGGAGACAGAAATTCAGAAAATGTGGGACCTTAAAACGACCACCATACCAGTAATAGTAGTAAAAGGAGGTGCCCGTGGTGTAGTCGTTATCGTCGTAGGAAATGAACACGGCGACTCGAGTTCAAATCCTGGAGGAGACTGATTGCATTTCACATAGCACTAATACCCTTGGGGAAGGTATGAATCCAATTATTCTCCCTCCAGCTATGGATAAATAGTAGGACAGACTAGGTTCTTCAGCCTTGGTTAGGCAACTAGTCTAGGAGAAGGAAAACTCTGAATTCAAACCTATTAAACTCCGCTTAAAAATTGACCTTGTGTCATATCCTGCCCGAGCGGAGGGGTTGGTAAATAGCACCATACCAGTAATAGTAGGAGCACGCGCACACACACATACATACACTACCTAGTGGGGTGAACTTAGAAGTGTCGTTTAAAATGTCGGCCATTTTGTTGACATAGTCATGATTATTGAGTATAACAACTCAAGACTCTTTATCAGGTATAAAAATAACAATAAAGTCATTATTACGCTTGCCCAGTCGGCTGGGGCTGTAGAATTCACAGACTGCACCTCTGCAGAGGTGTAAGACCCCCCCCCAACAAGTGTCCTGATAATACACTAAACAGTCTGATGATGAGATTCCAGCAATGCTGGAGCTTTGGGGAATGCGGAGCACACCTTCATTGCCATCGCTCCCAGGTCCACTCTGGCCCATCGTGGTAGCACCTGATAGGGCCCTATCTATGGGTTAAATAGAACTAACGGCATACTTATGCTAAACTGAAGTGTTTGATTTAAACTGAATAGCTTGAAATAGAAATGTTTTTGACAATTAAGCGTACTTACATTTAAACTGCGAGCTTACGATAAACTGAATTATTTGAAATAGAACTGTTTTTGACATTAAAACTGTACTTACACTAAACTGAACTGTTACATATATCTGCTTGAATAGTTTGAAATAGAAATGTTTTTGACAAACTGTGTACTCATGCTAAACTGAATTGTTTGAAATAGAATTGATTATTTACATAAAAATGGATTTGGCGTTAAATAACCTACAAAGGTTGATATGCCATGAAACCCAACAAACAAACCAAACCATTATTATGCAATAATTTAAGTGTTGACTGTGTTGATAAAAATCATATTTATCAATGTGGGATTCACAATACATGTGGGCAAAATCAGGATATATATATATATATATATATATATATATATATATATATATGAGTATGTCTATGTGTGTGTGTGTGTGTGTGTGTGTGTGTGTGTTTCGGGGGATGGAGTTCTCAGGTCTCGAAACCTAGTTTGGACGTGAGGGGCACTACTTTGTCGTGTGTCTTTTTCAGGAATAGCCATGAAGAATTCTACAGGTCTACAATAATTTGAATTCGGTGTTTTCCTTCTACTAAATTGGTTACCATAGAGCACAGTCTGTCCGACTATTTGCCCTCAGTAGCAGCGGCGGGGAATAGTTTAGAGTCAATCCTTTATCAAGGGTATTAGCGCAATTTGAAATGCAAACAACCTCATTCGGGATTTGAAATCGAGTAGCCGAGTTCAGTTCTTACGACGATAACCGTTACGTCATAAACGCCACCAAATAGATAGATAGATAGATAGATAGATAGATAGATAGATAGATAGATAGAAAGAGACTGGGATAGATAGATAGATAGATAGATAGATAGATAGATAGATAGATATAAATAGACTGAGATAGATAGATAGATAGATAGATAGATAGATAGATAGATAGATAGATAGATAGATAGATAGATAGATAGATAGATAGATAGAAGGTGTGTTTGAAAATTATCGTATTTACTAAGACAAATATTGAAAATGAATGAACCGTTCATATTCGTAAAATATAGTCCCACTGGCATCAATCTTTCAATCTATCTATCCCAGTCACTTCATATTTATCTATCTATCTAAGTATGTCCATATCAATCTGTCAATCAATTTATTTATCTTTCTAAACATCTCAATGCGTTCAGATCTTTCTCTTCATCCTAGTCTGTTCATATCTATCTATCTATCTATCTCAGTCTATTCCTGTATATCTATCTAAGTAAAGTGGGCCAATCGTAGTCGAGGGTAACCCAAAGGCTTCCTTTTCAATAGATACTTCACCGAGGTTTGGTTTGGTTTGGTTTCTTTGTTTAATTGTATATCAATCTTTGTAGGTTATTTAATGCCAAAGCTATTCTGCTATAAGAACAGTAGTAGTACTATTTAACCCATAGCTGGAAGGATAAGGGGGTTCATACCTTTCCCAAGGGTATTTGCCCAAAAGTGCACACAATAGCGAGACTGGAGTACGAACTCGCTTACTACGATTCCGCAGTCCATCGCTTTAACCATTACACCGCGAGGAGACCACTACCGAGGAGTGGGGGAGGGCACCACTCTTTTCCCTTGATTGGTCCACTTACTCTTGATATGTACCTTATAATACTGAGCATTAAGTAAGTAGGTATCTGGTACAATTTTTTTAGTCTTTGGTATGACTCGACCTGAGATTGCACCCCAGTCTTCGGGGTCATTGGCAAACACTCTACCTATTTCACCAATAGTTCATGCATATGGTTTCTCTACTGAAGTTGTTACAGCTATAACGATGCTTTACAAAGACACGAAAGAAATGGTTGACTCACCTGATGGACACACAAACATCTCCGAAAAAGACACTACAGTCTTACAAGGAGATACATTAGCATCATATTTGTTTATACTTTGTTTAGACAACGTTCTACGAACGTCCCTCGGTCTACTAAAAGAAAATTGTTTCACTTCACATTTAGAAAAAAGAAGTAGAGGATATCCAACAAAAACTATGAGAAATACAGACTATGTAGATGACCAAGCGCTTCTCACAAATAAACCAGCCAGAGCACAATCCCTGCATAGCCTAGAGTACGCAGTGGTGTTGCATATTGACCCAAGCCAAGCTGTCAAAAGAAGAAATGCACCTGTGTAGATAACAGGTGCATCCGGTCGAAGATATCAGGAGATCAGGGGCGACCTTGACTGTCGAGGGGTTGAATTGACTGCGAAATTGTGACGCTCGCAGGAAATAGGTGGATGTCAAATTATTATATAACCCCGGCGACAGTCAGTTCAGATCAGTTGGAGAGAAAATGCTGGAATGAGAACCATGTCCCAGGAGAGGCTGGGCCCCTAGGCCCCCGGTTGAGCAGCCCAGGAGAACGGGAAAGAAATACTGTTATAGCTAGAAGAGTGGTGGTCAATACGTTGCAGTTCTGTTCAGTCTCCAACTCACCTCTCACAGATAATACCTTCTGTAACCCTTTCGAACCCTTTCAAATAAAGTGAGAGGTATATTTTTCTAAAGAACTGTGTCTGCTCGTCTTTATTTTGTTGAGTATGTTTCTGCATGCATATGTGTATGTATAGTTGTTCATGGCTATACAACAGTGGAATGCATTTGTCTTGACGTGAATCCAAATGAAACATACATATGTATTAAACAAAAAGGGGGCATCTCAACCCTAAGTTGCAAGCCTCTAAAATGAGTGGTCCAATTCACATACCTCGGTAGCAACATCGCATCTACTGAAAGTGATGTCAACATACATTAGCGAACCAGTCCACATTACTCGGTAGCAACATCGCATCTTCTGAGAGTGATGACAATATACATTAGTGGTCCAATTCACATACCTTGGCAGCAACATCTCACCTACCAAAAGTGATGTCAACAGACATGCGCGAACCAGTCCACATACCTCGGTAGCCACATTGCATCTACTGAGAGTGATGACAATATACATTAGTGGACCAATTCACATACCTCGGAAGCAACGTCTCACATACCAAAAGTGATGTCAACATACATTCGCGAACAAGTCCACATACCTCGGTAGCAACATCGCATCTACTGAGATTGATGACAACATACATTAGTGGTCCAATTCACATAACTCGAAAGCAACGTCTCAACTACCAAAAGTGATGTCAACTTACACCTCATGAAAGGGTAAAATGCTATTGGCAGATGATTGATAATATTGAGGTCGGATCTGATAAAATAAAACGGGATTTCTTCTAAACTGTATCCATACTACAATATGGATGCACCACATTGACACTAACAAAACGCATCGAGGGTATTCTAGATAGAAATTACAGGAGAAGGATGCGTGCTGTCTTGAACAAATTTTGGAAGCAGCACCCCATGAAACAACATCAGTACGGCCACTTACTTCTTCGAGCTAGACGAACAAGACATGCAGGCTACTGCTGGAATTGCAAGGACGAACTAATAAGCGACATTCTCTAATAAACTTCTACACATGGATGTGTTAGTGTTGGCCGACCAGCAAAGACTTACATGAATTCTGTGTGAACACCAGATGCCGTCTAGGAGACCTTCCAGAAGCGAGGGATGTTTGCGATGAATTGCGAGAGAGTCAGTTAAGGTTTAAGGTTTCTTTATCTAATGGCATAGCAACTTTTGTATGTTATTTAATGCCAAAGCCATCATTCTAGAAGAACAGTTGTGATGCTATTTAACCCATAGCTGGGAGGATTAGGGAGTTCATACCTTTCCCAAGGGTATTTGTCCGAAAGTGAACGTAATAGCGCGACTGGAGTTCGAACTCGCTTACTATGATTCCGCAGTCCATCGTTTTAACCATTACACCACGAGGACACCCCTCCGGAGTCAGTAAACTCCGTGCAGCAAGCACGGCTTGATTATATATATATATATATATATATATATATATATATATATGTGTGTGTGTGTGTGTGTGTGTGTGTGTGTGTGTGTGTGCGTTTCATTACTGAGGGTCGTTTAACAAATGAGGTGGATTTTGTATTTTGCCGAGGTAGTTTAAAATAGAATGTGCTGTTTACTGTTACAAGAAAATCAGTGGTGATCAGTCTTCTCACGTCCCAGAAGACTGTAAACATGACTTTCTTTACTGACGGCTGCGCCCAAGACTTTTTTTCCGGAGAGTCAATGGACTGTCTTTTCGAGTCAGATTCATTGTAGCAAACCCATGTTCAGCCCATTCAAAAACATTTTTTGACTAAAATATGTTTCCTCATACACATCACATATTCTTTCTGTAAATTTCCCATAGTGTTATATATTGACACTCGACCGAGCCGTCAATCAAGAGATGTAGCTGTGTAAATAAGCCGAAGAAGAGCGGAAGCAGGTGAACGTTAAGAAAGAATATAGAAAGGGTGCCCGCTGCCGTCGGTCAGTTGAGACAGGAATGCCAAAGTGAGAACCAGCTTGCAGAGGGCTGGGCATTCAGTGACCCACGGTTGAGCAACCCCAGCCAAGATGCGAAAGACGTGCTGCAACGGTCAAGAGAAGAACTTGGGTCAATATAGCAGTCGGTCCCTGTCTCCACTCATCTCTCACACACAACAGAACATCACCCTTTCGAAAATAAAATGTGAGAGATTTATATTTTTGTAAAGAAGTGTATTCGTTCGTTATTGAAGTCGTTCATTAGCGGTAAATGATGTTTCCGCAGATAAATGTATATTTGTATATGTACACGTGCAGTTGTATTATGGGTATGCAACTATAGTTTACACTTTTCAGTGAACAGAGGTTTGCAGACAAACATCTGCTCAAGCCTGAAGCTGGCATTTTAAATATCCTCAAAACAAATATTTTTGCCAGCTTGGAATGATTTTTGTCATAAACTAAATCTATAAAAATACAGAATTTCAATTTGTAAAAAGATTCTTTAAAAAAAGGAAGTTATTTTGCATTTTTCAAAAAAATCCTCAAATTTATTGAATGACCCACAAATTCATGTCAATTTTATGACTGCAAGTTTCTCGTACTCGAAAAAGCATAGAATCTTTCGATAAAGCATCACACACACACACACACACACACATATATATATATATATATATATATATATATATATATATTTCGGCAGCATTTCTTCGTTAATGCATGTTTCGTTGAACATAATAGACATTTTTTGGTCTACATATTTTTATTGATCCTTTCATATTGCCGTATTGATCTTATAATATTCGGCGGGAATTGGTTGATGTATCTTCCATAGTTATTTGTGTCCCAAGTACTTTCTGCCCGACTTTGGGCTTTCATCAAGGGAGGATCTATTACAAAAGTGATGTAACTTTTGTTTTTGCAATACTACTACGTAAGAAGAAGAGCACCTGTACCGTTGGAGTGTGTAGCGTTTACTTTTAAATGTGTTTCTATAAATAGTATCAGTAGCTAAAGACATTTAAGTACATTAGCACTGGTTTGAAAATTAATTATGTTAAGTTTGGGCTGCATGTTTCTTATATGTAGTGCTTCGAGAATCTGTAGTTTTTGTTTGTTATTTTGATGTTCTAATATTGTTGTGTTGTCGGTGAGAATTTTTCGTAATTCTGTTGTTAGGCATGAATGTTTTTTTAATGCTGTGCTATGGAACTTGTATCAGAAAGGTGGATTGTAAGTCTCCGCGATATGGTAGTTGAGGTTAAACCAACATATATATTATTATTATCAGAGATACAATCTCCTAAAGAACAACTAAATTGATATATAACGTTGGTTTTTTTCAAAACCCCAATCGAGGGAGAGGAGTTATTTTTAATGACTAAGTTGGAGGTTTTAGATTTATTATAATATCTAAGTTTTATTTTTTTTATTAGGATCAGTGGGGAGTATGTTTCTATGAATCAATGTTTTTAAAGTACTTGGGACACAAATAGCTATGGAAGATACATCAACCGATTCCCGCCGAATATCATAAAATCAGAGGAGACGCCTTAAAGAATCTACACATATGATAGGCTATAGTAACCTCCCGAGTAGACCAAGTATAGAGATGAATACAATATGGAACCTATAATCAAAAAGGCCAGGTTGCTTTTAAAAAAATTATGCTTATAAGGCCCCAAAATTGACACTGGATTGTCCTGGTGGACACGTAGCGCAGTGAATATAAGCGTTGGGTTTAAACAGTTTTAAGTGACAGTTATCTCTGGACTGTAGGTTCAATCCTGGTTAAGGGTGACAGTAACATAGAATAATAATTAACACTTGTACCCAGCTAGGAATAGTGGAACGAGTACCCCTATGGATGGAATAAAGGGTTGGGTTCGAAGTTCCGTGGCAAATCCCGATTACGACAAGAAGGCTCTCGAGTTCGAAAAGAGATTCCTGAAGAAGGCCAGTGCGCACATCGGCCGAAACGTTGTACAGACATAAATAAAGATGAGGATAACAGTCCGAAGAATCGTAATACTACAAATTATAATCAAACCTCATCTCATACATTCAGAGAAATAGTATTATAAAATCAATACGGCAACATGAAAGGATCAATAAAAAAAACAATATGTAGGCAAGAAATGTCTATTATGTTCAACGAAACATGCATATATATGTATATATATATATGTGTGTGTGTGTATATGCGGGTGCGGAAGAAAAATTACGAATATTCTAGCATAACAATAAACAACTCTATTATGAAACAAGATTAATTTTGATTTTAGAAAATAAACAAGAAAATAAGATAGAAACAAAACTGTAAATTTACCCAATGTGGCCACCATTTTTTCAATTATCGTATCAACACGCCTTTGAAACTATTTGCATACCTTTCAAGTAAGTTTTTCAAACATTTTAATCTATTCTTTCTCAATAAGTTAACCAATATTTACATAGGAAAGTGCATTTGTCTTGTTTTCTAAAACAATATATCGTAATCAAGAAGGTTAAGGTCTCAGCTTGATTTTTTTTTTTTTTTTTTTGCTATCCTCACAGTTTTCTAGTGGACTTTCAATTCATTAGTGTGCTTTCTTTTTGATGTTATGGGGTTCTTCTTAATTGTCGTAGCGAGAACATTTCAAAAGTCTTCTTTTTTTTTTTCGTTTTTTGTTCAATTCTCAACTTCTCCTTTTCCTTAAAAAGCTCTTTTTCTATTAAAAAAAAAAAAAAAAGAATTTTTTGCTTTGTATATGGTATAAGTTCCGCTTAAAAAATTTGACCTTGGAACGGATCTTTCTCGTACAGAGAGGTTGGGTGTGTATATATATATATATATATAAAGATACATAGAAGATGAAAAACACAGAAGGTCTCCGGAGGATAATTATATTTGTAGAAATATTTGCCAAATGTTTAAAAAAAAATGTTACTTTTAACATTGGCAAATAATTCTACAAATAGAATCATCCTTTGAGGACAGTGTGTGTTTTTCATCTTTTTATATATATATATATATATATATATATATATTCACTTAATCAATAAATTGCAACAACGTAATTTATGTTTATTACTCTTTATTGTTAAAAAGATTCTCTTTCGATAAGAGCCTTTCCTTTTCCCATCAGAAACTTTTAAAAATACATTAATGTCTTCTTCTGGGTTCAGTAAATAAACATCTAAAATTAATAATGAAAAATGGCTAAAATAACGCAAGTTCTATGATCAATGAAGATATGAAGAACAGTAGAGATATAATCTAGTTTTACCCTACTTACTTTAGTGGACCAAAGTATTATTTAAAAAAAGCTAAGAAAAATATTCTTATCCTTAATTAACAAGTATTTTCCCAAAACAAATATACTGCATAAAATAATCAGCGAAAATCAACAGAAATTTGCCGAAACTGTATGGAAAGCATACACAAAATTGTACCTAACCATAATCATAAAACAAATATTAAAAATCCCGGTAATAAAACAAGATTTAAAAAACGTTGTAATAAAACGAATATTAAAAAACGCAGTGATAAAACAAATATGTAAAATATGCTAATAAAACAAATGTTAAAAAACGTGGAAATAAATCAGATATTAAAAAACGCAGTAATGAAACAAATATTAAAAGAACGCGTTGATAAAACAGGTGTTGAAAAACGCGGTAATAAAACATATTTTAAAAAGAGGTAATAAAACAAATATTAAAAAAACGTGGTGACGAAACAAATATTAAAAACAGGGTATAAAACAAATTACTAAAAAATATTAAAAATATTAAAATAATATTTAAAAAAAAACACAGTAATAAAACAAATATCTAAAAAGTAGTAATAAAAAATTTCTTAAAAAACAGCAATAAAACAGATAATTGAAAAACGCGGTAATGAAAGAAATATTTAAAAATGCGGTAATAAAACAAATATTTAAAAAAGAAGTTATAAAACATATATTTAAAACGCAGTATAGAAACAAATATTAAAACGCTGTAATAAAACAAATGTTAAAAAATGCGATGATAAAACAAATATCTAAAAAAAAGCGCTAATAAAACAAATATTTAAAAAACGCTGTAATAAAACAAACTGGAAAAGATGCGGTAATAAAACACATATTGAAAACCGCGGAAAGATAACAAATTTTTTTTTTTTCAAAAGCGGTAATAAAACACATATAAAAAAAAAACCTGTAATAAAACAAATATTTTTTAAAAAGTCGTTATGAAACATATATTTTTAAAAGTACTAATAAAACAAATATCTAAAAACACTGTAATAAAACAAATATAAAAAACGCTGTAATAAAACAAATATTTAAAAGGGTGGTAATAAAACAAATATTAAAAATACGCTGGAATAAAACAAATATTAAAAAACGCTGTAATAAAACAAATATTTAAAAGGGTGGTAATAAAACAAATATTTAAAAAAACGCTGTAATGAAACAAATATTAAAAAAAACGCTGTAATAAAACAAATATTAAAAAACGCTGTGATAAAACAAATATTAAAAAACGCTGTGATAAAACAAATATTAAAAAGAACGCTGTAATAAAACAAATATATTTAAAAAATAACGCTGTAATAAAACAGATATTAAAAAACACTGTAATAAAACAAATATTAAAAAGAACGCAGGAATAAAACACATATTAAAAAACACTGTAATAAAACAAATATATAAAAAAACGCTGTAATGAAACAAATATTAAAAAACACTGTAATAATACAAATATTTAAAAAAAACACTGTAATGAAACAAATATTAAAAAAACGCTGTGATAAAACAAATATTAAAAACGCTGTGATAAAACATATATTTAAAACGCTATAATAAAACAAATATAAAAAACGCGGTAATAATGTTTTATACTCTTTTACAAATACAAGCGGAAACATAATGACGATAATGACAAACGAAACACACTTGTTTATAAAAATATGTATCTCTTACAATTTATTCTCGAAAGAGTTGATATTTCTGTGTTGTATGAGAGATGAGTGGAAACAGGAACAGACTGCTATATTAATCCAACTTCTTCTCTTGACCATAGCACGCTGTGTTATCTTCAAGAACCCACTTAGCACTTCTTCCGCATCTTGACTGGGGTTGCCCAACAGGGGGTCACTGAGGGCCACAGCCCTCAGTCTACAAGCTGGCCCTCACTCTGGCCTTCCTGTCACCAACTAACACAACTGCCGCCGGCACATGCCTATATTCTTTCATAACGCTCACTTGCTTCCGCTTCTTCTTCCGCTTATTTACACAGGCGCACCTCTGATTGATGGCTCGGTCAAGGGTCAATGTACAACACTAAAACAAATATTAAAAAACGTGGTAATAAAGCAAATATTGAAATACGCGGTAATAAAATAAATATCTAAAAAAAGCGGTATTAAAACAAATACTAAAAAACACCGTAATAAAACAAATATTAAAAAATGCGGTCTTAAAAAAAAACTCTCCTGCAACTAAAATGAAAGAATGATTTGTCCACAAGCGGCAAACGTGTAATCAAAAATGTATTTGACTCGAGATAAATGTGATGATGGCGACCTACGGTTTTTATATAGGGGCTACGGAAATAACCTTTGAAAGAAAGGTTCCACAATCACAATTTTACATTTTAAAATAGACATTATGTCAATTGTACAATGATTTTTAAATATGTGTGGGTGGGTTAAAAAATGGCAAAAAAAGCCTTATAACAATGTCCTTTGAATTAAAAACAGTCTATGAATGAAATGACGATCAGCATAATGTAGATACCTCCAAGATGAAAAACTTAGTATTATTGTATTTTCTCTTCCAAATTACTTTTTAATTAGCATCCAAGTGTCGCCATGAAGCTAAACATTTACTTAAAAAATACTGTAAATTTGTTTTGGTTGGTTGGTTTGGATTTGTGGTATATCAACCATTGTAGGTTATTGTTGGGTATCACCTACCTTTTCAGCATAATGAGCTGTTCCATCTGCCATATATGGCAGTAGCGGAGATCAGTCTGGGAAGAATAAGCCTACGAGTCAGACCAGAAGAGCCGTTCCTATTGTTGAAGTATATCCTTACTCTATCACTAATCCTATGTTCTTATTACTAACAGTCCTGTAAATATAACTATTTCCCTCACATATTGTGGTTTGTCTTATTATTACCATTACTTGTATTCACTAACCAGAACACAACAGCTATTTAATGCCAAATCCTCTTTATACATATAAATTGAATATATAGGACTTGGTTGGGTTAGGTTTGGTTTTATGTCATATCAACCATTGTCGGTTATTTAATGCCAAATCCATTTTTATATATATAAACAGTTCTATTTCAAACAATTCAGTTTAGCATAAGTACAGTTTTTGTTTACACGCAGTTAAATGTCAAAATAGTTATATTTCAAGCAATTCAGTTTAGTATTAATATACAGTTTAGTTCTGTGGGGAAAAAAGAAGTAACGAACACACAAAAACCCCGTCTTCGTTCGCTAATGCAAACATTTATTTGGCACGACACATTTTAGTTGTCGTCGAAAAGAGAGAAATAGAATATGAACTGAGTTGACCTCTTTAGGTCGACAAAGAGCAATAAAAAGTTGTGGGGAGGAAGGGAGGAGACCCCAGCCTTCACATTAACCTTCTCGATCTCTGTTGTAGTTCACGCGCGTGTTTCTTCGCGGGGTTCGTTCTTAAAGCTTCTCGTCTGGGTTCTAGCTGTTGTGTTTACATCGTCGAGTCTCGTAGTCAACTAACTCTTTTGCTGTTTTCTATCCCGCGCCCACTGCTAACGGCCTTTTCCGTTTGAGCCTCCTTTAGCCAATCAGAACCATCGGCCGATTTCTCTTGATACATTTCTATTTCTAACTTGGACGCCAGCAGTTATGATGACCTGGATTTCGGGAGATTACCTTTATCTTTCCCATTCGTGTCTCCTTATTCATATATGCTCCTTTCTTTTCAACCGTCACGCGGTTGACAAGTAAATCTCGCTAGGAAACAATTCACAATCAACCGAAGTCCCTAATTATTTTACAAAAAGCCATCCACGTACTTATGAAAGAAGAACACAATATCAAAAAGCCGCTGATAACAATATGACTCCTTGGGTAAAGAATTCAAGTCAGAGAGAGCGTTTAAAAGGTTCCTGAAAATCCATAGACATCGGGTAACGATAGTTTCCTCTAATACTAAATCACTTGTTACCAAATTTGCGCTAAAGATTTTAAAACTCTTATAGGCTGTAAACACGTAGCTACATCTGTTCATAACAGGGTTAATCATTCTTTCACAGAATATTATGCGAGAGCCACACCCGAATCAGACCTAGAAGGTATAGATTGGAGCAAAAATAACTCCCTGATTTTAAAGATTTTACACAAAAAGTCTTTCAAATGTGAGAAGTATTTCTGTCGCACGATGTTTTGTTTTTTTTTTTCGTTGTTCGGTGAGAGTTGGAGCTTGTTTTTTTTTTATTGATTCCAACATTGCCTACAGCAGAAGTAGATGATAGTGGAAGGCTATCTTTCAAAAAATCAATCATTAAAGATAATTTTTAGTGTTAGCCTCTTTGATGCATTCCAGCTATGGGTAAATAGTAGGGCAGACTAGGTTCTTCAGCCTTGGTGAGGCAACTAGTCTAGGAGAAGGAAAACTCTGAATTCAAACCTGTTAAACTTCGTTTAAAAATTGACCTTGAGTCATATCCTGCCCGAGCGGAGGGGTTGGTAAATATGATTCCAACATTGAACATTAAAGTTTATGCAGAAGGTGTAGTGTATGATCAAATGTGTCAAAAATGGTTTGCGAAGATAATTTTTTTAGATTATATTGATGAGCTGTCGTCACATTATTTGGGATTAATCAACATTATATGACAGTGCAGGTAGCCAAAATCTTCAAAACATCTAAATCAATCATTGAAGATAATTTTTAGTGTTAGCCTCTTTGATGCATTCCGTATTAGTTCATCGTACGATTTACAATTTAAAAAAGCAGGAAGAA
>CAUZXS010006430.1:1027584-1052584 GCA_963585895.1 Sepioteuthis lessoniana
TCCTCTCTCCGGGATTTTTATTTTGACATCTGTGAACGACACATCCTCCCCGCTCGCGCGTCAACACCTGTGCTCAAGTTTGCACCTAACTAACCCTTGTGCTGAGCCGAAAAGTTCTCAGCCTAACTAAACCCAAAGGCAAGATATATAAGACGAAATCCCTCGGCCATTATATTAGACAACTATTAATCCTTGTACCGGACATTGGTGTAATGGTTAGTGTTCTCCAATGGCCCGGGAGACCTGGGTTCAATCCCAGGTCGAGTCATACCAAAGACTTTAAAAATGGTACTTGATGCCTCCTTGCTTAACACTCAGCATTATAAGGTACGGATCAAGGGTAAAGTGGAGAAATCCTGGGAAAGGAGTAGCGTCCTCCCCTACACCTTGGTGTAGTAGCTATCGAAAAAGGTGCCTTTGGGTCACCCTCGACTATGGTCGCCAACTTTTTTTTATTAATCCTTGATCACATTGCCTTGGACAACAGAAGAAAAATATTTTGTGTCACTGCTTATTTGGAGACAAAATCATTGAAAACTGTCTCAAAATAGATGCAACCCAATCATATGATTATGATTTATTACTGTGACAAGAAACTCAAAAAAAAGTTTGCATGTCCTGAAAACTGATATAATAACAATTAAAACACATTGATTTGGTGTTTCTGGCTCAAAGGATGCATTTTTAACGGACGTGTTCCAAAAAACCGCCAATGCACTTGTCTCAGTAATAAATCAATATCATATTTATGAGTTGCATCTATTTTGAGACACCCTGTACATCATATTTATGGGTTGCGTCTATTTTGAGATACCCTGTATTTAACAACTCCTCCCCACGGACAGGATGTGATACAAGGTCAATTTTTTAAGCGGAGTTTAATAGTTTGGAATTCGGAGTTTTCTTCTCCTAGACTGGTTACGATACCAAGGTTAAAGAACTCCGACTGTCCCACTATTTACCCATTGCTGGAGGGAGAATAATTGGATTAATACCTTTCCCGAGGGTGTCAGTGCTATGTGAAATGTAATCTGCCTCGTCTAGGATTTGAACTCTTGTTGTCGTGTCCGGGTCCTTTGACAATAACCATTACACCACAGACACTTCCTCCATAGCCAGCTGTATGTTGGTTGGTGGTGAGTTGTTTGGTTGGTTTTAACGCCTTATTTGGCATGTTATGCCTATGTCATTTCTATTTTTTTATATATATATATATATATATATATATATATATATATATTTAGGTACTGACCATATAATCGGTAGGACAGATAAAGTCAACTGCATGGCCAGCTCTAAGCAGGTTGTTTGGTTGGTTGGTTGATTGGTTCTTATTACTTTTGGCTTATTTCCTGCCGAGGTCAGTTTTTTGTTTTGTTTTGTTTTATTTTATTTTTTTTTTTTTTAGTTTTTCTTTTTGTTTTTTGCTTTGTTTTGTTTTCTGTTTTTTGTCTTTTTTTTCAATTATATAATTTTGAGTAAAAACTTCCATTTTATGAAATCCATTTCTTTGCACACAGGTTTCAAGTATTCCTTTCCAATACTAATAATTTGTACACAGTAATATGGTTTCAGGTATTCCTATCTAATACAAATGATTATAAAACAGATTTATTTGATCCAAAGACGGTACTCTAAAAAGTTCAACAATTCGCGGATCAGAATGAATATGGTTGTAATAGAAACGAAATAGTGTCTGTCCAAAGACAAAGACTAAATAGAAAGGCCCAGGGACTTACACAATGACTTTTGTCCTAATTTACGATCTTTGGGGGTCATCTGATTGCAAAACATGCAATTTTTGACCAAATAGAATGCCGTATGTGATTTGAATTGCAAAAATATTTTTTAACCATATAAATAGCAGAACAAAAGCAGTTATCTCCATGGCCAGCAATCGGTTCGTTGGTTCGTTGGTTAACGGCTTCTCAACCTTTTTTGACTGATTTCATGCCGATATTTTTGTATATATTTTTAAAGGTTGTTTCGTTCAAATGATTATATTGTTTGATATAACTCTTTCTAATACAGTTTAACCCTGATATAAGAGACCCTGATATTAGAGAATAAGAGAGATTTTTATCTTGTCCCAAATTAGAGCCTGTGTTACCAAAATAAAATAGACCAAACCCGGATATAAGAGTGATTTTCTCTGGTCTCAAATTAGAGCCTGTGTTACGAAAACAAATTAGACCAAACCCAGATATAAGAGTGATTTTCTCTGGTCCCAAGTTAGAGCATGTGTTACCTAAACAAAATAGACCAAACCTGGATATAAGAGACTTATTCTCCGGTCCCGACAACTCTCTTATATCAGGGTTACACTGTACAAATAATTTGAACGGTGGAATATCGTTTCAAGTATTCCTCCCTGATATAAATAATTATTTGATTTCAAGAAGTCATTCTTGTTTTATTGCATTCATTTGTTTGCACATCGGTATTTCTATCAAATATCAATAATTCGCTCATCAGTTGAATGATTTAAAGTATTCCTGCGCAATATTTTGTGTGTGATTTTTCGGGCTGTTGTCCTCATCTTTATTGCTGTTAGTTGTAAAACAACGTTTCGGTTGCTGTATAATCCGGCCTTCCTCGAGTGCCTCTTATTTATCGGGTCATAGAAATGATTCAACCTGATAAATCGTTTTGAAAGTTTGACTGTTGATCAAACAATGCCTTCCCTCAAGAACTATGAAGATTTTATTCAAATAATGACGTCATTGTTCTTCAAGCCTATCAATCTGAGAAGTAACACAAAAAAGTTTCTTGAGAAGCGTCATTAGATGAATTCGAAAGGTAAAATCAAATCAGTTATTCTTGATATTTTTTAAAAATCCTTTAAAAACAATTTGATTTACCTTTTCAATTATTGGTCCCCAGATTGTATTCATTTCCATACTTGGTCGATTCAAGAGGTCAACAGGTCCAAACATATTTGTCGCATTTTTGAGACGTCTTCTTAAAAATTCAGACAGATAATTTAAGTATTCCTATCTAATATCAATAATTCGCTTATCAATTGAATCGTTTCAAGTATTCTTATCGAATATTGATAATTCGCTCATCAGTTGAATCGTTTCAAGTATTTTTATCGAATACTACTAGTTATCAAACATTTATTTGATCTATAGATAGGACCCTTATTGGTATGATAGTGAGACTTCACTCCTTGAGCACTGGGAAATGTAGTGTTCTCCTTCATTGTCCTCACACCCAAGTCCCCTTTCACTTGAGTGGTAATACCCGTTAGGGTTCCACTAATGTCAATTAGAACATTTTAATCATTTATACTTTAAACCACTTCACTGTGTGCAAACAAATAGATAATGTTGAATAGAATTATTAGAGTTAGATAGGAATACTTGAAACCATTTAATTATGTACAGACAAATGAGTTCTGCTCATTTTGAAATAATATTACCTATAAACTATTCATTTACAAATCACACACACACACACACATATATATATATATATATATATATATATATATATATATATATATAGGATTTGTCATTAAATAACCTGCAAAGGTGGATATGCCATAAAATCAAAACAATTAACCTTGGCATATTACCCAGTGGGTAATATGCCAAGGTTAATACCCAGCAAAGATAGGTACTTCATCAAGTAGCGTATATGCTATTTGAAAAAGAAAGAGTTTCAAGATTTATTTTAAAATAACTTAAGACACTCCTGATACAACTTACAGTCGCTTCATAACTGAAATTTAGAGTTCATATATATATATTGTCATCCATAGACAGACTGTTCCGTTGTATCACAACTCTTCAGTGTGGCTCGACAAGTTGGACAAGATTAGTTTTAATATATGTTTAATAGCATGGATGGTATCAGCGACTGCTGGTTTCATGCCGTCTTTATACAACAATCATCAGGCAGAAAAAGAACTTTGATTGCCGTGTAGAGAAGGCATGAAACCAGTGATTACATATAAGCATCAATGCTATTGAATATATATAAAAACAAATATATATTCATTTATTATTATATAATAGCTCTATCACAGATGTTGAGCACTCTTCAAATTATACCGCATTTGGTCTGCCACAAACCCACTAAGTGAAATAATGACAACCATCTTCTTTTGTAATATATATATATATATATATATATATATATATATATATATATATATATAATACAACACCGGATAGTTGTCATTATTTCACTTATATATATATATATATATATATATGAACAGGATTTATGTATATATATATATATATATATATATATATATATGAACCGGATTTGGCATTAATAACCTACGAGTATTGATAGGCCATAAAACCAAACAGGTACATCTCCATTTCAGAGCGGACCTGGGAGTAATAACATGGGGCTTGTCTGTCTGAAGATCAGGACCAAATGAAATATCTCAGGAACTTACGTCAAGTAGTGTTTTATGGCATATCAACACTTTTGTGTTATCTAATGCCAAATCACACACATATATATATATATATATATACCCAACCCCTCTGCACGGGGATTCGAGTTCATTTCCGGAACGAGATTGTTTGCGATTCACATAATGCTTATATCCTAAATAAAGGGATAAATCTAACTATTCCCATTCCATCTATGGATAAATAGTAGGGCAGAACTGACTCTTTAATTATGGTATGGCAACCGGTATCGGATAAGGAAAATTCTGGATTCGAATCTCTTAAACTCTGCTTAAAAAAGTCACCTTATATCGCATCCTGGTATATATATATATATATATATATATATATGTGTGTGTGTGTGTGTGTGTGTGTATGTATATATATATATATATATATATATTGGTTTAGTTAGATATTTGAAGGGTTCAACGACTTACACACAACCAGCTACACTTTCGGATGAGTTGATAACAAAAGAACAGTGCATCAGTATATATATATATATATATATGTACGGAAGGTTTTCTGAAAAGTTCTCGGCCCTACCAAAAGAGAACCGACATTGCGCCATGAAGCATACGTGTTATTCTACATATTTTTCCTGTGATTGATACAAAGTTACTCAATATATATATATATATATATATATATATATATATATATATATATTGGCAGCATTTCTTCGTTGATACAAATTTCGTTGACCATAATAGACATTTTTTGTCTACATATTTTCTTGTCGATCCTTTCATATTACCGTATTGATTTTATAATATTCGTCGGGAATTGGTTGATGTATTTCCAAAGTACTTTCTGCCCGACTTTGGGCCATCATCAGGAGAGGATCTATCACAAAAGTGATGTAATTTTTGTATGTACATTACTACTTTGAAAGAAGAAGAGCATCTGTTAATTGGGAAGATGATATATATACAAATTTATGCTTTGTCCTCGATTTAATTGCTTTAGAATTTGGTCATAGATAACACCTCATAATGACCGTTATGCTTCTATAATGTACCAGTTGAAATAATAAAAACTTGGTTTCTTTGTTCTAGAAGAAAATTAAATTTTTATGACAAATTGGTATGGCTGTATTAATGAACAATACTGCATATATATATATATATAATCAAATCGTGCTGGTAACAAAGGGTCTCTCTCTCTCTCTCTCTTTCTCTCTCCCTCTCTCTCTCTCTCTCTCTCTCTCTCTCTCTCTCTCTCCCTCCGTCCCTATCATTCATTGCTCCTAGCAGGTCTTCTTGGCATCCAGCTGGTATATGTAAATCCTTGCTGGTCGACCAACACTGGTATGTCCATAGGTAGTAGTCCATTAGAGACGACGCTCATGAATTCATCCTCACTTTCCCTGCAGGTACCAGCATGTCTTGCTCGTCTTACTTAGATGATCTGTGAGATTGGAGGTAAAACCTGCTGTTTTAAGGGGTGCTGCTTCCCGGATTTATTCATAATAGCGCGTAGTATTTTTGAATAGATCTTCTGTGTGTGTGTGTGTGTGTGTGTGTGTGTGCGTGCGTGCGTGCGTGCGTGTGTGTGTGTGCGTGCGTGTGTGTGCAGTGGTAAAAGGGTGTTTTAGTTTTGAGTACTAATGATCAATCGACATTTTGGTATTAGCCAAACACTAACAACAATGAAAGTTTATGAAAATTGAAAAATTGAAAAATTAGAACCTTGAAGTGGCAGATAAAGCAGCAAAAATTCTGTGCGCGTCTGGAGTAAAATGCGAGTCCACCCACCCCCAACCCAGAAAGTCTAATTTGATAAGGATAATAATATTCACAACAACAACAGCAACAACCACAACGACAAAAGTATGTCATAACGAAGATGACGTTAAAAGACAAATTCAATACGAATGAATAATAAATGAGAAAGAAGTGATGAGTGAGGGGATTATAAAAGCGGGAAGGAGCAGCGTCTAGAAAGAAAGAAAGAAAGAAAGAAAGAAAGAAAGAAAGAAACAGGAAAGTGAAAAAATGATGTGTGTAGACTAGAAAGAAAGAAGAAATATCTTAAAGATATAGGATAAGTGAAACTAAATTGTTTCAATATTTATTGGATTAAAGTCACAATTAAATATTCTTAACACTATATATATATATATATATATATATATATATACGAGGATCATTAAATAGGTTTCAAGGATTTTTTCGTATGGACAATTTTATTGATAGTACACACATGAAACTCTACTAACCTTCCCGGCTGCAATGCACTTCTCCTACCGTTCCAACAACTTCTGGAAGACCCCATGGAAGTCCTCTTGTGTGAGGGTGTTAATGACCTTCATCACAGCCTCTTTCATTTCCTCAATTGTCTCATAACGACAGCCTCTGAGCTTAGGGAATAACCAAAAGTCACAGGGAATAAGGTCTGGACTATAGGGAGACTGAGGAACTGTCTTGATGCCCATCTTGGTCAAATAGTCTGTGAAAAGGATGGAATTGTGGACTGGTGCATTGTCCTAGTGGAAATACCACTGATCCGATTTGAAGAGTGCTGGCCTCTTCCGACGGAATCACTTCCGACGGAATCTCTTCCTAAACTCTCTTAACACCTCAACATAGTAACCCTAATCCTAACCCTTTGGCCAATCAACTCTGGTGTATTTACCTCCTTACTCCTCCCATACCTCTCATCATCCCTCACAGACTTCCTGCCTTCCTTGAATCTCTTATGCCACTCAAAAACTGATGCTCGATTTATGCAAGATGGTCGTAAAGCAGTCTGAAGCATTCCATACGTTTCTCTGGCATCATTTTTTTTTTCAAGTTTAGAACAGAATTTTATGGCATATCGTTCTTCTAAAGTGTCAGATTGCATTTTTGAAATTCACCAGCTGTGACAATCAGGCTCTTGTAGGGTGTATTCCAATTGCTGCTGTAACTGTTCATTTGAAGCTGAAATCATAAAAATTGGTCAGTCATCTCATAAGATGTATAGCAATAAGATACTGAATTTTCAAGAGTCTACGACAATTTCAGATGCCTGTACAAAAAAGTCTGGAAAATTATTGAATGCACCACGCATATCTATATCTATATATATATATATATGTGTGTGTGTGTGTGTGTGTGTGTGTGTAAGAAAGAAAGAGGAAAGGGAAAAAATGATGTGTGTAGATTAGAAAGAAAGAAGAAATATCTTAAACATATTGGATAAGTGAAACTAAATTGTTTCAGTATTTATTGAATCAAAGCCAAAATTAAGTATTCTGAACACTATATATATATATATATATATATATATATATATATATATATATATATATATAACAGTGTTGGTTGTCACTAAATCACTTTGTGGGTTTGTGTCGAACCAAGTGCAATATAATATGGAGAGCACTCAATATCTAGGATAGAGCTATTATCTAATAATAATAAATAAATATATATTAAATTCATAGATTCATTATATTAGGGGTTGCAGTCTAAATTCCATGGAATTAAATATATAAATCTGATATATATCTATATATTATTATTATTATTATATTTATATATTTATATATATGCACTACTTGGACGCTAACAAAACGGCTGGAGAAAAAGCTAGACGGCAATTACAAAAGAATGCTGCGAGCAATATTGAACAAGTCCTGGAGGCAACACTCTACAAAGCACCAACTATACGCCCACCTACCTCCCATCACAAAAACTATCCAAGTTAGACGAACCAGACATGCAGGACACTGCTCGAGAAGCAGGCACGAGCTCATAAGTGTTGTACTCCTATGGACCCCCGCATATGGCCGAGCAAAGGCAGGACGACCAGCTCGAACATACATTCAGCAGCTCTGTGAGGATACGGGTTGCAGCCATGAAGACCAGCCAGAGGCGATGAACGATAGGGAGAAGTGGCAAGAGAGGGTCAGGGATATCCGTGCTGGCGGCATGACATGATGATGATGATATATATGTGTGTGTGTGTGTGTGTATGTGTCTGTGTGTGTGTCTGTGTGTGTCTGTGAAAGTAAGAAAGAAAGAAAGAAAAAAAGAAAGAATCAATAAAAATAGAAATATTTAAAAAAAAAAAAACAATGTATGTGTGAGAGAGAGAGAGAGAAAGAAAGTGAGGGAGAGAGAGATCAATGGGAGGAAAACGGAAGAAGGAACAATAAACTAAAATCAAAAAGTGGACTGCAAAACAAGACCACCAGATATTCTTTTTCTAAGTGAACAGTGAATGTAAATAAAAAGGGAAAATGAAGAAAAGACCGAGTTGAAAGGAGCAATAAAATAAAATAAAATAAAATAAATAGATAAATAAATAAAAGCTGCTCATGAATATTAATAAGAATAAATAACCAATAATACAACCGACATTCCGATGGTTTATCCTATTTCCTGTCGGCTTTTTCCCAGCCAGAAACCATTGATATTTCGGCGAAAAGAAAGTGGAGACGTTTTTGAGCAGCCGCTGCCGTACAGAGTCGGGTGTATTCCTATACGATACGATTGGTCAGATTTGGTTGTCGTCGATGGTGGAAGTGGGGGAGCAAAGAGTGGGGCGCAGAGAGAATGGGTTGTGCTGAAAAAGGGTGATCCACACCGACTACTTTCCCCGGCCCAACCCCCACTGGCTTTTGTCTGCTTTAGACTTTAAGGCGACTATCCTCATTCAAACAAGGAAAATGCCGACAAAATATATTGGAAGCATTCTATTTACAGATATCTGTATTTCTGCTGTGGATGCGCCAGATAGATCAACTGAAACAAACTCTACGGTCGAAACAGATATAAGCGTGCGCATGCGCACATACGTGTCTATAGTGAATTCTGATTGGCCAGCCGTTTACATTATAAATACATATGTTTTAAGATTTTTCAATTAAAACGCTTGGGGTGCTGTGATAAGAGAATTTTAAAAAGCCTGACGCAGAATACGTTTAAGGATTGTTTAATATATTTATATGTATATGATACAAAGGACAGCTCCCAAGATTTAATAGTTAACCAGCTAAAATTGTAAACTATTAGACTATTAAACTATACTTCTGGCCTTGTGCCAGACAAAGCTAATCTGAATAAAGAATTGTATACATTCGACAGAAGGCCGCGAAGGAGAAGTAAGAAATGTTCATCGATCTTGCTCAAGTATCTCAAATAGGCAAACTACTTTTCTGTGACACACGACAGAACAATTTTTGGGACTAATATTTTCCCCAAATTTGGTAATTTCTCACTCGCCCCTGACCATGTTTTACCCCAGAGAAGGGTAGAATGGGCTTTGATATTTCTGTCGCTTTCACTTCTAAATCAAAAGTTGAAAAGTAGAAATATATCAATTTCATATACATTATAAAAACATCCTGCATGAGAACGTTAGGGAAATCTACATCGTCTTATTTCAAAATCCTCAAGTGGGGAGGGGTGATTGAGACTTTTGTGGAGGGTGATTGAGATTAAGGTGGGGGAGTGATTAAGGTTGGGGTGGAGAGGTGACTGAGATTATGTGAGGGTGATTAAGATTTTTATGGCGGGTTGACTGAGATCATAGTGGAGGGGTAACTGAGATTATGATGGGGGGTGATTATGATTTTGGTGGAGGCGTGATTGAGATTGCTGTGGAGAGGTTACTGAGATTTTGGTGGACGGGTGATTGAGATTTTCTGCTGGGTTTACTGAGATTTTGGTAGAGGGTGACTGAAATTGTGATGTGGTTTATGGAGATGGAGGGGTGACTGAGATTTTGGTTGAAGGATTACTGAGATTAACGAGGTGATTGAGATTTTTGTGGTGGGGTTACTGGGATTTTGGTGAAAGAGTGATCAATATTGTAGTGGACGGGTGACGAAGATTTAGGTGGGGAGGTGACTGAGATTGTGGCGGAGAACTGGTCGAGATTATGGTGAAGGACTTATTGAGATTGTGGCTCAGAGGTGACCGCGATTGTGGAGGAGGAATAACTGAACTTGCAGTGGAGGGGTTACTGAGTTTGTAGTGGAGGACTTATTGGTGGTGGAAAAGGGGGGACTGATATTGTGGTGGTAGAGCTATTGATATTTCGGTGGAGGAGTGACTGAGATTGTGGCTGGGGGGTGACTAAAGTTGTGGTGGAGGAATGATTAAAATTGTGGTGGAGGAGTTAATGAGATTGTGATGGAGGGGTGACTGGGATTGTCGTGAGGTGATTAAGATTGTAGTGGAGGAGTTATTGATATTTTGGTGGAGGAGTGATAAAGATTGTGGTGGAGGAGTTATTGAGATCGCGGTGGAGGTGTGACTGAGATTATGGGAGAGTGGTTACTGAGATTTTGGAAAAATAACTCGCACAACACAATTTTTTTCTTTTATATCGTATGAAGCAGTTAATTTGTTAACTCGTGTAGGCGTTGATAGTCTGCTTAAAATGAAATAGATTTGTCTACTCTTATTGGCGTGCGGAAGGTGTATCTGGGATGGCAGACCACTAGCACAAATAGAAAATCACGGGAAATAAGAGCAGAATGTTAAATAAACTGAAAGGTATATCAGCTATTTTTTTTTTAACGGGATAAAACTAAAATTTGCTTTTGTTTTCTGTTTTATATTAGAATTTATTACAATTTACCCATTAGATCGATTAAAATGGATAAAAAAATGATTTTGCAAAAAGTGAAAATGGACAACGGTGAATTTACCCAAAGCAAAAATAGAATAAAAGAAAAATTGAAACAGAATTTGTCTTCAACATTTTATGCTAATTAACATATCTCAATTACTATCATATGTGTATTCATTTTAATGAAAGATATGAAAAATATATGTAGTAGACTATCCATATTTACCAACTCCTCCACTCGGGCAGGATATGACACGAGGTCAATTTTTAAGCAGAGTTTTACAGGTTTGAATTCAGAGTTTTCCTTCTCCTAGACTAGTTTGCTCTCCAACGCTGAAGAACTCAGTCTGTCCTACTATTTACCCATAGCTGGAGGGAGAATAATTGGATTCATACCTTTCCCAAGGGTATTAGTGCTATGCGAAATGCAATCAGCCTCGTCCAGGATTTGAACTCGTTTCGCCGAATCCATTTCCTACGACGATAACTATTACACCACGGGCACCTCCACTAAGTAGTAGACTATCATTGAAGATTAGCATTATAACTGGGGTAAGTTAACCCCCAACCCTCTACAACATATCCGCAGCTTCTCTTTCCCATGGCGTAATGGCCAAGGTTCATTGAGTTTGAGACCCCTGATCTACACCCAAGGCTTCTCAAACTTAATACTTAATGCACCCATTGTAACCAAATTTAATTTTCATTCACCCCTAGATTAATTAATTGTATATTAAATTACAAAATATAACTTATCAACCAATGTTTAATACAATTTACATCAGAAAAGAATCAGTAAAATGAAAATGCAAACGCACTTTTTAATTCTTGAATTATTTTTTAATGAGAAGGATGGGTTTTGTTGGGTACAGAGGAGAGCACGAATTGCAGGTTGCAGGGTTGTGAGTTTGGGCCTCAAATCATCACGTTTTATGTTCAAAGTGCTTCTCAATTGGCTTAAAGAATAAACTTGCAAAAATTATTAAAATGGCCTCAATAGTTGCATAACCTTCGGATATTTTACTACAGATTCTTTTGTTCATCTAATATGTGATTTTAAAACGCAGACTAGTAAGTTCGCACCATCCCAGGGGATCCTTATACTTTATTCCCCCTCACAAAATTTATTCACTCCCAGGGGTCTGTATGGACCACTTTGGAATGCTGTGGTGCAATAATTATCGTCATTGGAAATAGACACGGCGAGCCGAGTTCAAATCTTAGACGGGACTGTTTATATTTCAGATAATGCTAATACACTTGGAAAAGGTATGAATCCAACTATTCTCCCGCGAGCAATGAGTAAATAGCAGGGTAGACTGAGCGTTTTAACTTTGGTATGGCCACCAGTCTAGGAGAAGGAAAAATCTTAAGTCAAACCTGTTAAACTCCACTTAAAAAACTGACCTTGTGTCACATCCTGCTCCTGAGGGTGGGGGTTAGTAAATACATACCTGGACCACTTTAAGAAAGCACGGTCTGGTACATTCTTTATTAGTGCAATTTAGGTTCCGTTCAGATTTCAATTTTGTATACCAAAAGAATCCCTTCATCTCATTCATATTGTCACTATATCCTCATCTTGCTGATTACACCCAAACGTTATGACCGCTACATCCTCCGCCTTCAGGTGTCATTGTCGTAGTTAATTAAGCTGTTCCTATTCTACTGTTTATAGTGGGTTGGTTGGTTGGTTGGTTGGTTGGTTTTATGGCATCTGAAAACACGGTAAGTTATACAATGCCGAGGTCTGTTTTTCTTTTTTTTAAACTTTTTTATTATTGCAAGCAATCATATGATTTCAAGTATTTGGCTGTTCGGCAAATAATGTCCGATTTTAGAATAAACTTTTATTCCTGAATTAAAACATCTAAACATTCAAAATCATCATCGTCATGTCACGCCGCCAGCACGGATTTCCCTGACCCTCTCCCGCCAGCACGGATCTCCCTGACCTTCTCCCACCACCAGTATCTATCGTCCACCGCTCGCGGCAGGTCAAGGCTATATACAGTATCGGCACAGTGCTGTGGTACGTGGGGCCTTCAATAAGTTTCCAGACTTTTTGTACAGGCATTTGAAATTGTCGTAGACTCTTGAAAATTCAGTATCTTATTGCTATACATCTTATGAGATGACTGACCAATTTTTATGATTTCAGCTTCAAATGAACAGCTACAGCAGCAATTGGAATACACCCTACTAGAGCCTGATTGTCACAGCTGGGGAATTTTAAAAATGCAATCTGACACTTTAGAAGAACGATATGCCATAAAGTTCTATTCTAAACTTGAAAAAAAAATGATGCCAGAGAAACGTATGGAATGCTTCAGACTGCTTTACAACCATCTTGCATGAATCCTGCATCAGTTTTTGAGTGACATAAGAGATTCAAGGAAGTAGGGAGTCTGAGGGGGATGATGAGGGGTGTGGGAGGAGTAAGGAAGTCAATACACCAGAGTTGAGTGGTCAAAGGCTTAGGGTTAGGGTTACTATGTTGAGGTTTTAAGGGAGTTCGGGAAGAGATTCATTGGGAAGAGGCCAGCACTCTTCAAATCGGGCCAATGGCATTTCCACCAGGACAATACACCAGTCCACCACTCCATCCTTGTCACAGACTATTTGACTAAGATAGGCATCAAGACAGTTCCTCAGTCTCCCTATAGTCCAGACCTTGCTCCCTGTGACTTTTGGTTATTCCCTAAGCTCAGAGGCTGTCGTTATGAGACAATTGAGGAGATGAAAGAGGCTATGACGAGGGTCATTGACACGATCACACAAGAGTACTTCCTTCGGGCCTTTCAGAATTTGTCGTAACGGTACAACAAGTGCATTGTAGCCGGAGGAGATTACTTCGAAGGGGAGTAGAGTTTCATGTGTGTACTATCAATAAAAGTGCCCATACGAAAAAAGGTCTGGAAACTTATTTAATGATCCTCGTATATAGGTTCTTTCTGGTCGTCATACCTTTGCTCGTCCATGTGAAGGGATACAAAGAGTATGTTACTTATGAGTTCGTCCTTACTTCTCCAGTAGAGGCCCGCATATCTGGTTCGTCTAACTTGGATAGTTTTCGTGTTTGGTGGTAGGTGGCCGTACAGCTGCTGCTTTGTGAAGTGTTGCCTCCAGGACTTGTTCAATATTTCTCACAGCATTCTTGTGTAGTTGCCGTCAAGCTTTTTCTCCATTCGTTTAGTTAGCGTCTATGTAGTCCATCCATACAGCAGTATCGATGCGACCACAGCTTGAAAAAAACTGCGTTTCATTTTATCGGTCAGGTCTAACTTACATTTGACCTATAGCCTATCGAAAGCTGTCCATGCCTTTGCTAGTTGTGTTGATGTTTCTCGGTTGATGAGACACTGCTTCCTAGGTAGGTGAACTTGTCCACTAGTTTCAGAGAATTAACATTTAGTGTGGAGATGTCGCCTCTTTGATGAAAGCATATGTATTCCGTCTTGATGCGTTGACATAGAGGCCTATGCTAGCAGTTGCTCGTTCCAGACTATGAAGCAGGGTTTCGGTTCGGACGGGTGTATTTGCCAGAAGCGCTATGTCATCGGTGTGGTCCGCGTCCGTAATTGCTTCTGCGGAGTACCTTCTGCTTCTTTCCTTTGCCAGTTTGAAACCGTTGTTTTCATTTTATCCATAGACGTTCTAAGCACGTAGTCTAGACAGATGATAAAGAGATATGGGGCTAATGTGTCCCCTTGCACATTCAAAATATTATCTCTGAACATTTATGCCTTTCAGCCATCAAGTCACAAAGTTATTTATGATTGTACGATAAAACTCTAAAGGGTTTGCAGCCAAAAAATCTTTAAATGCAATTTTATTTGGAAGGTAATGTTTTTAGCGTAAGTGTCCAGATGCTTGGAAAAAATGGTAGTCGGTGGATCAAAGATCAGGAAAATATAGCGAATGGGGGAAAATCTAATATCCAAAGTCAGTTAGCTTCTGCAGTGTCATCCTGTCAACATATGGTCGAGCAGTGTCATGAAGTAAAATTGGACCGAGTAAATCAACCAGTGCCGGACAAATTGGACCGAGTAAATCAACCAGTGCCGGACAAATTGGACCGAGTAAATCAACCAGTGCCGGTCAAATTTTTCATTTCAACCTACTTAATCTTCAAGATTCATATCCTCACTGTGGAACTTCAGAAAACCAGCGCCATGCTGTCTAATCTGTTGTACTCCCTACATAATGGAATCGACCTACTCCATAAATACACGCCAACGAGAGCGTCAGACGGGGGTGCACCAATCAGTGTGACACAATCACGAGTGATACCATTTGTGTAATGGACGGATAGTCACTACTCCATTGGACTCTTAGTTTCTTATCAACTAACTACTGTTTAACCATGTTCACTTGTATCTTGTTTCTGTTACTTGAATATATCTGTTTTTTTTTTTCTGTCAACCCTTTTTGGTGTTCCCTGTGTCTTTCTTTTGTCAGCATCACAACATAATCACAAATGAATCTTTTACTCCATGTCCTTTTGATATCGGCAGCTATTTGAGAGGGATTGCCAACAAGCTTGACCTTATCTAAAAAAGTAAATGCATCACTTCTTTTTACATGTTTATGATTAGGGGCGTATAACTTTCAAAATCAAATTCTGGTGGGGGGGAAGTGAGAGAAAATTGTCAAAGCAGAGACTTTAATCAAATAGAATGTAAATTTTCTATACAAGGGCAATCAAAATAATAAGTAAGAACCTAATTTAAACAGCTTATTCTAAAATTAGACTGTATTTCTCGAGCAACCTAATAATTCTCCAGTTTAATAAAAATCCTTTAAAACAATAATAGCTACGAGTAACTATTCTTAAGACAAATAATTTTCAGTCCAGTCGGCTGGGGTTGTAGAATACACCGATTCCATCTCTGCGGTGGAGTAAGACCCCAACCAACGAGTGTCCTGTATATGACGTTAAAACATCTGATGACGAGAGTCCAGCCTTGCAGATTTGGGGAATACGGAGTACCCCTTCGTTGCCATTGCTCCAAGGTCCACTGTGTCCCGGAATGGTAGCACTTGATACGGTCCAATAGGTAAAACAGATTAAACAATGTGCAAACAAATAACTGATGTTAAATTGTGACTATTGTATATAGCAATACTTGAAACTATTTGACTGCGTGTATAAAAGCACTCAGGCTCGTTTAAGAATGTTATCAACAAAATATGTTTACAAGTCATATATATATATATATATTAACAATATATGTATAAAGAGGATTTGAGATTAAATAACCGAAAAGGGTTGGATGCCATAAAACAAAATCAAACTAAACAAATAATTTGCGTATTATTATGTGGTTTCAAGTATTCCTATTTCATCATCATCATCATCATGTCGTGCTGGTAGCACGGATATCCCTGACCCTCTCTCGCCACTTTTCCCTATCGTTCATCGCCTCAGGCAGGTCTTCTGGACAACATCCCGTATCCTCACATAGTTGCTGAATGTATGTTCGTGCTGGTCGTCCTGCTTTTGCACGGCCATGTGTGGGGGTCCATAACTTATGAGTTCGTCCCTGCTTCTCCAGCAGTGTCCTGCATGTCTGGTTCGTCTAACTTGAATAGCTTTCGTGATAGGAGGCAGGTGGCCGTACAGTTGGTGTCTTGTGGGGTGTTGCCACCAGGACTTGTTCAAGATTGCTCGCATCATTCTTGTGTAATTGCCGTCTAGCTTCTTCTGCAGCCGTTTTGTTAGAGTCCATGTAGTGCATCCATATAGCAGTATCGATGCGACCGCTGCCTGGAAGAAACTGCATTTCATTTTATCGGTTAGGTCTGATTTCCATATAATCGATAGCCTACTGATAGCTGTCCATGTTTTCGTTAACCTTGTGTCGATGTCCTTTTCGGTTGATGTGACGCTGCTTCCTAGGTAAGTGAATTTGTCTACTAGTTTAAGAGGGGTTCCGTCTAGAGTGGAGATGTCATCTGTTTGATTATAGCATAGATATTCCGTTTTGTGTGCATTGACATAGAGGCCTATGCTTGTGGCTGCTCGTTCCAAACTATGCAGTAGTGTTTCGGCTTGGTTCCTGAAATACTGTTCCAAGTAATTATTCCTGTTTAAACGTGACAATGAATATGTGCTAATAATTATATATCTTCAATTAACTGTCCCAATCAAATTGTTAAACGTCAATCTCGTAAGAACAATTGTATTAATAAAGTTCAATCGGTATAAATAGGTAAATATTTGATACACAAGAAAGAATCCCCGTGACGTAAGGGTTAAAATGCTAGACAGCGGCCTCTAAGAGAGTGAGTTCGATTTCAAGTCAAGCTATTACGTTCACTTTTGGACAAATACCCTTGGGAAAAGGCATGAACCCCCTCATTCCCCCAGCAATCTGTTTAATAATATCACTGCTGTTCTTCAACGAGGATGGCTTTGGCATGAAATAACCAACAAAGGTTGATGCGCCATTAAACAAAGGTTGGTTGGTTGTGTTTTCTCGCAAATCAACCCTTTTAGGTTATTTAATGTCAAATTCTGTTTATGCATGCATATATCAAATATATATGATTTGTAGACCTATAGTTTGTTCATAAGATCTAAAACAAGCCAAGGGGTGTCCTCGTGGTGTAATGGTTAAAGCGATGGACTGTGGAATCGTAGTAAGCGAGTTCGTATTCCAGTCGCGCTATTACGTTCACTTTAGGGCAAATACCCTTGGGAAAGGTATGAACCTCCTTATCCTCCCAGCTATGGGTTAAATAGTACCGCTACTTTTGTTCTAGGAGAATGGCTGTGGCATTAAATAACCTACAACGGTTGATATGCCATTGAACAAAGAAACCAAACCTAAAACAATCCAAAGCACATTTGTTAGCACACAGTTAAATGGTTTCAGTACTTCTATATTAAACTAATAATTCAACTGAATATTAATCATTTCTTTTAACATTATTAAATCGTTTCAAGTATTCTTATCTTACACAAATAATTCTATTTGGTATTAATCATTTGCTTGCATACAGTGGAGTGGTTTCAAGTATTGCTATAAAACACAAACAATTTGGGGCTGTAATGGTTAAAGCACTGAACTGCAGGATCGTAGCACGCGAGTTCGAACTCCAGTCGCGGACAAATACCCCTGGGGAAAGATATGAACTCCCTTATCCTCCCATCTATGGGTTAAATAGTACCACTACTGTTCTTCTAAGATGATGGATTTTGCATTAAATAACCTAAGCAGGTTAATATGCCATTAAATAACAAACAAACAAACAATGTGATTTATCATCTGTCATTTGTTTGCACACAGTGAAATGGTTGGTTGTTTGGGTTTTAAGGCATATCACCCTTTGTAGGTTATTTAACGCCAAATCCATTTTTATGACAATAGTTCTATTTTAGATAACTCAGTTTAGCATAAGTACGCAGTTTAAATGTTAGCACAGTTTAATTGTGAAAAACATTTCAAGCTATTCAGTTTAGTCAAGCAATTCTAACTCAACTAATTCAGTTTAGTAGAAGTACAGATTTTGTTTACAACAGTTACATGTCAAAACAGTTCTATACTAAACAATTCAGTTTAGTGTAAGTAGAGTTTCAATGTCAAAAAACAGTTCCATTTCAAATAATTCAGTTTAGCATAAACACGCAGTTTAAATGTAAGTACACAGTTTATTTTTTAGTCAAACAGTTCTAATTCAGCTAATTCAGTTTAGTATGAGTACAGACTTTGTTTGCATACAGTTAAATGTCAAAACAGTTCTATATTAAACAAATCAGTCTAGTGTAAGTACAGTTTCAATATCAAAAACTATTCCATTTCAAACAATTCAGTTTAGCATAAATAGAACTATTTGACAATTAAACTGAATACAAACAAATGACTTATTCTAAACTGAAGTGTTACAAATAGAACTGTTTGATCATTTAAGTGTGAAAAAACAAATGACTGATGTTTAATTGAAATCTTTGTGATACATAGCAATACTTGGAACCATTTAAATTTGTTGATTTATGTGAAATTTAATTGATAGAAATAGAATTTTTTGATCATTTAAGCGTGTATATCAACAAAATGTGTTTGCTTATCATATATTTAATAAATATGTAAAAGCAGGATTTGGCATTGAATAACCAACAAGGGTTGACGTGCCATAAAACCAAACCAATCGTAATTTATGTAAATGATTTATTTACTTCTATTTAATTATAATCTTTTATTTGTACTGGTTTCAAATAATAATAACAAAAAAAAGAAACTGCTGTATAGTCGACTTTGCTGTCCTGAGTGAAAATAAAAGAAAGCGAAAAAGGAAATAAGCACCTGGATTTGGCCGGAAAACTGAAGAAAAAAACAGCGGTGCAACATGGGAGTGTCGTTGATATCAATTATAATTGGCTCTCTTGGAACGGTTTCCATAGGCTCGGAAAAGGGACTTGAAGTGTTAATATCGAAATTTAGGTAAAATCGTTTAGAATACTGAGCAGAGTTCTGGGAACCTGAAGAGACTTGCTGTCCCTCCGACTCCAGTGAAACACCATCAGCTAACGCTAGTGTGAATAGCTCACGAGTTTCCAAAGGATTGATACTGGGACTGAAGGACTTGGAAATAAGACGACGAATGGAGATCATCCAAACTATAGCATTATTAAGATCGGCCAGAATACTGAGGAAAGTCTAGGGTGTTATATAACATGGATTTTTAGTTCGTTCCTACTGACCCCGCGTGCTTTGACAAGCTGTCAAGTTGTGATTAGTAAACAGAGCAGTCGGGTCCACACAGGTGTGTAACCGGAAGAAGACCACGTGATGAGAACCACACGGTCAGATTTAGACGGAGTGCAGAGAATCACAGTCGAGCCAGGGACAGGCAGCTGATCAGAGGTGTCTCTGACGAGTTTGCAAGGGTGTGCAAGCGTTCGCACCCCCTGGCTCCCGGAGGGGATATGGGAAGAAGTCCTCTCTCTGAGTATATGTCTCCATCTATCTCTCAACTAACAACAAACAGTGGGCCTCTTATGAGAATAAAATGAGAGATATATTTTCATAAAGAAGTGTGTTTCGTTCGTTCCTTATCGTTGATAATGTTCTTGTTTGGGTCCATGAGACTCTACAACACAGGGCACTTGAGGAGATTTGCAGTCACTTAAACTCAAGTGAGAATCCATCAACTAACGCTGGTATAAAAAACGCCAAAAGGAGTAAAATAATAATAATAATAATACGACAAAACCTGGACATGGCTAAGAAAAGGAAATTTTAAGAGAGAAACAGAATCTCTCCTAATGGCAACACAAAACAACGCTGTAAGAACCAATCATATCAAGGCAAGGATAGATAAGACGCAACTAAATAGCAAATATAGACAATGCAGTTTGGTTTGGTTTCTTTGTTTTAATGGCATATCAACCCTCGTGGGTTATTTAATGCCAAAGCCATTCTCCCAGAAGAACAGTGGTGTAGCTATTTAACCCATAGCTGGGAGGATAAGGGTATTTGTCCGAAAGTGAACGCAATAGCGCGACTGGAGTTCGAACTCGCATGCTACGATTTCGCAGACCATCGCTTTAACCATTACACCACGGGGACACCCCCCCCGACTATGCGGTGACAGAGATGAAACCATCAATCACAAAATAAGCGAATGCAGCAAATTGGCACAGAAGGAGTACAAGGCTAGACACGACTGGGTGGGCAAGGTGATCCACTGGGAAATGTGCAAGAAATTTAAATTTGACAATCCCAACAAATAGTATATGCACAAACCAGCACCTGTCCGAAAAAATGACACACACAAAGTCCTATGGGACTTTCACATAGAAACGGGTCACCTAATCTCGGCCAGAAGACCAGGTCTTATAATAATCAACAAAAAAAAAAAACCTGCAAAATTGTCGACTTTGCTGTCCTGGCTGACTACAGAATAAAACTGAAAGAATGGGAAAAGAGAGATAAGTACCTCGACCTTGCTAGAGAATTGAAAAAAACTATGGAACATGAAGGTGACAATTATACCAATTGTGATTGGTGCTTTTGGCATGGTAACTAAAGGATTATTAAAGGGCCTGGAAGATTTAAAAGTTGGCGGCCGAGTGGAGAACATCCAAACAACAGCATTATTGAAAACGGCCAGAATACTGAGAAGAGTCCTGGAGACTTGAGGAGACTTGCTGTCACTCAATCTCCAGTGAAAGACCATCAGCTTACGCTGATGTGAAAAACTCTAATGAGCAATAATAATAATAATAATAATAATAAAGTTAGCGGACTGGTAGAGACTATCCAAATGACAGCATTGCTGGGAATGGCCAGAATCCTGAGACGAGTCCTGGAGACTTGAGGCGACTTGCTGTCACTCAAACTCCAGTGAAAAACCACCAGCTAACACTGATGTGAAAAACTCTAAAAGAGTAAATAATAATAATAATAATAATAATAATAATAATAATAATAATGAAGCTGGAAGAGTTGTAAATTCGGAGGACGAATCGAGACTATCCAAACTACATCATTGTAAAAACCGGTAAGAATACTGAGGAGAGTCCTGGGTACTCGAGGAGACTTACTTTAACCCAACAGATAACTCTGGTGTGAACAACTCGCAACAATCTTTAGAAAACGTTTGTAGTTTTATTTAAGTATTCTTAATAGAACTAATTTACATTTTTATGTCAGGGAGTATTACTTTCAAATATAGTTTTTAAACAGGTCTGTTTTATCTATAGACGAGACTCTAGGTCAGTAATGGCATGGCAACGAAGAAAACATTCCTGACTTCCCAGAGTTCTAGAACTGAAGCCTTACCAGCGTTTAGTATCATACCTCGGACAGAAGTTAATAGGATTGCACTCAACCTACACAAGCGGAAAGAACAGACACTGATTTCCGGGGAGTGGTCTTTTAAGTAGAAAAAGAAAGATGAGTTTGCTTGAGGGGTGAGGTTAAGGGGTCAAATTAGCATAAATTTACGAATAGGATTTTAAATGTATTTTATAACTCAAAGCCCAGGAAAGAATTTCGCTTGAAGGTTGTCGCGTGCGTTTGATGAACATAAAACATAATGGCAAGTTTCAAAATACTTAAGAATTTTAAAAAAACATTAATATCTTTTTGCTTCCCCATCGCTATATAAAAACATGTATATATATATATATATATATATATATATATATAGAGAGAGAGAGAGAGAGAGAGAGAGCAATGTGGAAGAGATTCTAAACTTCCCAAAAATCCAGCGGATGCAGTTTGTTTAATCCTCAGGACACTTTAACAAAAGATGTTTATATATATATATATATATATATATATATATATATAGAGAGAGAGAGAGAGAGAGAGAGATGGTTGTTGTAGGTCCAAAGACAGAATAAGGATATATTTAAAATAGATGGTTCACGGAGAGATTTGTATTTTTTGAACATATATATATATATATATATATATATATATAAATCATCAACATCATCATCATCATGTCGTGCCGCCCGCAAGGATATCCCTGACCCTCTCTCACCACTTCTCCCTATCGTTCATCACCTCCGGCAGGTCTTCTGGACTACATCCCGTCTCTTCACATAGCTGCTGTATGTATGTTCGAGCTGGTCGTCCTGCTTTTGCTCGGCCATAAGTGGGGGTCCATAGGAGTACATCACTTATGAGCTCGTTTCTGCTCCTCCAGCATATTTATATACATATATATATATATATAGTGTCGATACTATTTTGCTCTACTCAGTATTGAGCACTTTTTACATTGTAACTTAGCAGCCCGAACGGTGGTTTTTTTCATTTGACCAACGAATTGCGTGTCTTTTGATTTTTTTCAATTGGTATGACAAGGTTGATCTTTTCTTTCTTTTTTTCAATATACATATATTCTTTCCCTTGACAGTGATTCGTTGTATATTTTTATCTTCAAATCACTTGCCGGGTTTTTTTTACCGTAAGGGCTAATATATATATATATATATATATATAAATTATGAGTACACTAAAATTCGTACAATATAATAAGTAGAGACACCATTGGTGATTATAGTCGGGGAACTATGTAAAACTGTAAAACAACGAAGGACCCTTTTCGTCCGGTTCTTTTCAAGTTGAGGACACCGGAAAATTTAAATAAAAACTGGGTATATATATATATATAATATATAAGTAGAATGGCTAGATAGAGGGGGGATTAAGTAAGCTCTGTGTCCAGAAGTTCCCCAAATATATTAAGAGTCTGATTGTTTAACTGCCTACACAGAGAGGGGCGATTCATAGAGATATAAATCGCCTCTAGAAATTTGAGATGGAATTTATATATATATATATATATATATATATATATATATATATATATATATATATATGTGTGTGGAAAATAGTCTAGGTTTTACACTGTTAAGTGGTAATCCAAGGTGAATTGGAATCTCCAGTTGAGTTCTCCAAGTCAATAGCACCAAAATTAATTTCATAGAAATTAGAAATCAAATGTTACGTTTACTTTAATTATAGGGTTTTGTTTTTGTTTAGTTTTTTGTTTTTGTTGTTGTTTGTTTGTTTATTTATTTTTTTTTTTTTTTTGACTAAGTCTACCCACCCGGAACACAGTCCAGGATTCACCGGTTAAAAAATAGATAAATATCAATTTAAATTATAGGTAACGAATTATTTGGAATAAAATTTTGAATATTAACATATAAAGATATTTTCTACGAAAAAAATAATTTTCTCTCTCTCTCTCTCTCTCTCTCTCTCTCTCTCTCTCTCTCTCTCTCTTCTAATCGGAAAGAAGGTAGGGATGTCTACATCATATTCTAAGCACAAATGTATTATCTCTATCTAACCGAAGTCATCGTACTCGAAATAAATTTATAATGGAACTACTGAATTGATTTTTTTTCCGTCGTATATATATATATATATATATATATATAGTTCTGGAGAGTATGGAACACCCCATCATTGCCATTACTTCCAAGTCCACTTTGATCTGTTGCGGTATTACCAGCTAGGGTCTCATGATTGTGTCAAATGATTCTAAACTACATCGATACGTTGTGAAAATACATTTTGGTATATAATTGGAGTGATATATTCATGCTTTTAGTTTTCATTATTATGCATTATTATTTAGGAATAAATATCGTCTCATAATAATCCTTTTGGTTGTACAAGATTACTCAAGAAATGAGGATTTTATTTCCTTGCATTTTTGATTCAGAATAAAATGAACTTTTACGATTGGTCTAATGAGTATAGTGTTCGCCAATAGTCCGAGAGACCAGGGTTCAATCTCAGGTCAAGCCATACCAAAGACTCAAAAATGGTAATTGATGCCTCCTTGCTTAACACTCAGCATTATAAGGTACGGATCATGGGTAAAGTAGAGCAATCCCGGGAAAGGAGTAGCATCCCCACCTACATCTCGGTGTAGTAGCTATTGAAAAGGGAGCCCTCGAGTCATCCTCGACTAAGGTCGCCAACTTTACTTACAAGTTATTTATGATATATATATATATATATATATATATATAAATTGTCTTCCACACATAGACTGTTTCGTTGTATCACAACTCTTCGGTGTGGCTAGACACGCTGGACGCTTCAAGCTGGGATCGAAACACAGCTGACTATGCGTCAGCCGATATCTTACCTTAGAGCCATTGATATTCTCTGCGGTAGGGAAGGAAGTTTTTACGTGTATGTTTTTACATATACATTATCGGGTACAGGGAGTGTTCAATTCATGAGAAGAGCTATTTTATATATATATATATATATATATATATATATATATATATGTGTAAAACACCCCGTATCATTCTTGAGTAATCCCCGTCTACCTTTTCTCCATGGGTATTGTTAGCGTCCATGTGGTGCATCCATACAGTAATACTGACGACCATTGTTTGGAAGAAATCCCGTTTTTATTGTATCGGATAGATCAGACTGCCATACGATCGATAACCTGTCCATAGCATTCCTTATTTTCGCTAGGCGTATGTTGACATTACTTTCAGTTGATGAGATATTGCTGCT
>CAUZXS010006430.1:1057584-1135084 GCA_963585895.1 Sepioteuthis lessoniana
GGTTTGGTTTGGTTTTATGGCATATCAACCATTGTTGGTTATTTAATGCCAAATTCTATTTATACTTATATATCAAATATACAGGATTTGGTTTGGTTTGGTTTTATGGCATATCAACCATTGTTGGTTATTTAATGCCAAATCCTATTTATACTTATATATCAAATATACAGGATTTGGTTTGGTTTGGTTTTATGGCATATCAACCATTGTTGGTTATTTAATGCCAAATCCTATTTATACTTATATATTAAATATATGATTTGCAAACACATTTTATTGATACACACAGTTAAATGATCAAACAGTTCTATTTCTAACAATTCAATTTAGTGTAAGTCAAAGTTCCATGTACAGCCATGTATAAATGACAACACAATTAAACATCAATCATTTGTTTATAAGCAGTTAAATGATCAAACAGTTCTATTTCTAACAATTCAATTTAGCATAAGTCATTTGTTTGCACTCAGTTTAAATGTCAAACAGTTATATTTGACCAATAGATAGGACCCTATCAGGTGCTACAATTCTGGGCCGAGTGGACTTGGGAGTGATGGCAATGAAGGGTGACTCTGCATTTTCTAAAGCTCCAGCGTTAGTAGAGTCTCACCATCAGATGATTTGATGCCATATCCATGACACTCGTTGGGGGAAGGGGCTTACTTCTCTGCAGAGATGCAGTCAGTGTATTCTACAGACCCTCTAGCCGACTGGGCTAAATGCTTTAGTGTCATATACAGGACATTCGTTGGGGGGGGGTAACTCTCTGTTGAGATGTAGTCAGTGTATTCTACAGCCCCACCCCTTCAAGCACCGAATGGGGTAGAGATATGTTTGAAATATTCGTATTAGGAATAGTTGATACCAGATAACTGTGAAGATGATTTGTATTAAAACTAGTTACTTGAATTTTGTTTACCAGAGATTATTTTTATTAGGAACTTGAAAATTGTTGATGTTAGATAGGAATACTTGAAACCAGATAACTTTGTGCGAATTGATTATTATAATTTAATTGGGATAGTTGATTTAAACTATATAAGTAAAGTTGGTGACTGTAGTCGAGGGCGATCAGAAGGCTCCCTTTTCAATAGCTACTACACCGAGGTGTAGGGGAGGGTGCTACTCTTTTCCCTGGATTGCTCCACTTTACCCTTGAAATGTACCTTATATTGCTGAGCGTTAAGAAAGGAGGTATCAAGTACCATTTTTATAGTCTTTGGTATGACGTGACCAGGGATTGAACCCAGAATAATTGTGTATAAATTATTTGTATCAGATAAGAATATTTAATGCCATGTTTGTCCGCAAACAAACGTGTCAAAACAAATGACTTGACAAAAGTTGTTTTTTTTAAAAAAAAAGCATTCAGTTCAAAAATAAATCCAATGGAACATTAAAAATATAGTTTACGATCAAAATTGCATTAAAATACATTTCAGGATTTACCCATTGGGAGTTGTTATGCCATTAAACAAAGAAAGCAAAGCCAAGCAAACCAGGTTTTAGTTCTATAATCCAACATCCATGGATCCTGTCCAGATCAGATTAACCAATATTTGTGACGGATTATCGGATGTCATGGGATCCATTAAGTGGAAATCTTTGATCTGTATGCGTCTTCCGAAAACTTTAAAAGTGGATAAATAGATTCGAACAGAAAAAGATAGATAGATAGATAGATAGATAGATATATATATATATATATATATATATATATGCTTACTTACATGATCGTGCACATTTCTCAATACGCATCTGTGTGTAGATATGTATGTTCTTTTGACGATATAAGTTTTGGTGGTGTGGGCATTGTAAGTTTATAAATATATCACTGTAAGCATACTAGGAGCCAAGAATAGACGTAGATGGTACTTAAAGTATTATATTAGTTATCATATATATATATATATATATATATATATATATATATATATATATATATAATTGGAGGAATAGCTCAATGGACTGTCATTTGGCTATTATAAATTTATTTCAGCTGGCCCCTCCATATGAGAAACCAACCACTTAACATAGCGATCACACAATGGAAAGAAAAAAAATAAAATATTTTTTCAATGGATTCTTTCTCGTTTAAAAAATAAGAAAGAGGTAGGGGTTAAAAAGATATTGGCTTGAAGTTTTGTATATATATATATATATATATATATATATATATAATATATATATATATATATATATATATATATATATATATATATATATATATATATATATATATATATATATATATATGTGTGTGTGTGTGTGTGTGTGTGTGTGTGTGTGTATTTATGTTTATGTTGGCGTGTGTATGTGTTGTTTGTGTTTGTCTGTATATATTTGTCTGTGTCTCTGTGTGTGTCTCTGTGAGTGCCCGCCCACTTATTGGTCAGACTAATTGCTGGGAACTGCACTCCATGACCTGAGATATTTCAAGTAAAACTCAATTTTATTTCCACAATTAATTATCTATTTTCTTCGTTATTTGCACTTACCATAAAAAAAAGACAAATTGCTTCAATTTTCGCATCATTCTTTTCTTTACAGCTCATTAAGAAAATTAGCAACTACTTAAGATCAAAAGTTTCGTAGACAAACAAAAGCAAAACCTTGTTACTGGGGATCCTTCCTCCTTATTGAGAAGTTTACAAAGTTTATTGTTTTATGGCATATCAACTCTTGTGAGTTATTTAATGCCAAATCTTGTTTTTTATACATATATGTGTAAGGGTGTGTGGTTTGGTTTGGTTTGGTTTGGTTTCTTTGTTTAATGGCATATAAACCTTTGCAGGTTATTTAATGCCAAAGTCATTCTCCTACAAGAACAGTAGTGGTACTATTTAACCCATAACTGGGAGGATAAGGGGGTTCGTACCTTTCCCAAGGGTATTTGCCCGAAAGTGAACGTAATAACACGACTGGGGTACTAACTCACGTACTACGATTCCGCAGTCCATCGCTTTAACCATCACACCACGAGGACACCCCTCAGGTGTGTGTGGGTGGTTGGGTGGTTGTGGGTGTGGGAACAAATAGTTTGTAGGTAACCTTATCTTTAAAAGATTTGTTGGAGCTGAATTGTGTACTTAGCTAAATGGTTTCAAGCATTCTATTGAATGCTAATTATTCTATTTAATATTAATCATTTCTTTGCACATGGTTAAATTGTTTTAAGTATTGCTATTCAACACTAATAAATCTATTAATCAAGTATTCCTATTAAATACAAATAATTTACCCATGATCGAACAGTTCTATTTGATTCATAGATAGGATTTGGACAGGTACTACCAATCTGGGTCAGAGTGGGACCGGGAGTAATGCTAATGAACGAGTACTCCCAGTCCCCCAAAGATCCAGGACTGGAGATTCACAATTAGATGTAATTTAGTGCCATACTGTAAAATAATTAGGTATTTTAGTTAATCATTTTAGCAATAAATTGGTTTCTAGAAAAACTTTGAACTTGTAGTTGCAGGTTTTCGATTTCTAAAAGTCGGGGCTTACGTACACCTTGTTTGCGTACATCTGTCAATTCCTGTCAAAATCGATAGTTTTCTTCATAGTCAGCCAAAATAAATGAAGATAAAAATTTAGTTATATATCAGCTGAAATTTAGCAATGACGTGTCACTAAAAACTTTTAGTGATTACGTGTGATTAAAAGATTAATTAAGGGATAACTTAAAGAAAATATATTAACTTAAAGAAAATATATAAGATTTCAAAGACAGTACGTTAGTTGTAGTGAGAGTCGGGACCAACGACGAAGAGAACCTATAAGGGGTTGGCCGCAGGCGACGGTGCACGTACACAGGCGTCCAGTCAGCTGAGAAAAGACTTATCTCCTTTTCCTTATTCTATCCGTATATCTAATGGTCTGGAGTAATTTCTTCACTTTATCTCTACAAGAAAAAAGCAGCAATAAACTTTCGTATCCTGAAACTAACAGTCGTTTTCATATTGTGTTGTGTTAAATCTTTCGACATGGTACCGTAGTGCTACACTTACGTTTATTTGGCAACGTGTTGGCACTGGTAACGTTACAATACCCAGTACACACGTTCAGGTGGTGGCTTAGCCAACTGCAGAGATGCAATCTGTGTATTCAACACCCCTAACCGAAAGGGCAGCCTACCTTTTGAAATTAGGGGAGTAGAATCAAGGGTATATTCAATATAAGATATTTGTCTTGAAATGGTGAGTAATCTTGATCGTAGAAAATATCCAACACTTTACACTGTTTTATATCTGAAGGCCCTCGATCTTTTTTTCCTTTCTTTTTTTTTTTTGTCGAATATTTGATTGAAAAAAAACAGAGGACATCTGGATAGGGATGTTTATATTTACCACCACTCCACAAGCATAAGATACAAATGTGGTATATTGACCTTCGACCCCGCCAAACATGCCATTCCAAAGTGATGCACCAGAAGGAAGTGATATATCCCAATGGCCAGTAATCGAAAGAAATCACGTAGGTGGATTTGGCTGACGAAATGGGACAAGGTAAAAGCCCATGATACACTCATAGACTGATACACCGGAAGAGAGTGACCTCTGTACTGCATGACAGTTATTTCCGCTTGATGACGATCAAATATGCCATTCCAAAGATTGAGTGGGCGATTGAGTGGGCGATTGAACTATAACTCGGTGCAGACAGGAAGTCAGACGAGTTGGAGGTCAGACGAGTTAGAGACTAGATGCAGTAGAGAAAGCCAGCAGAGTGGGTCCCCGGGCCTCCGGTTGAACATCAGGAGAACGAGAAAGACACAACGCTGACGGCCATAAGAGTGGGGGTCAATATATTGCAGTTCTTTTCGGTCTCCAACTCCCTCTTACACGCAAACGTTACAAATAAAGTGAGAGATATATTTTTCTAAAGAAGTCTTTGCTTGTCTGATATCATTGTGCCATTATGATTCAGCGTATATAAGTATATAACATAAAGTCAATTGTGAGAAGAGACTAGTTGCTATACCCGGGTTAAAAAGTCAAATCTACCCCATTATCTACCCATAGCTAGAAGAAGAATTGTTCGATACGTACCCTTCTTAATGGTATTTGTTTGAACTATTTAAAATTCCAACGGTCTCGTTAAGGTTAGAGTACCTATTTTTTTTTTAAATTTATATTCTTATTTAAACTAGAGGTTTAGTTTGTTTTTATGGCATATCAACCATTGTTGGTTATTCAATGCCAAATCCTATTTTTACACATATATAGAATATATATGATTTGTAAATATATCTTGTAGATACACACAATAAAATCTAACAGTTCTAGTTCTAACAATTCAATTTAGCATGAGTCAACAAAGCTGAATAGCTCCAAGTATTGCAATGTATCTCTAATAATTTAATCAAACATTATTTGTTGACACACATTTTAATGATCAAACAGTTCTATTTTAAACAATTCACTTTAATGTCAGTCACTAAGTTTAAATGTCAAACAGTTCTATTTGACCCATAGATAGAATTCTATTAGATGCTACAACTCCAGGCCAGAATAGACCAGGGGCAGATGGCAATGGTACTCCACATTGCCCAAAATACCAGCATTACTGGAGCCTCTTCATCAGATTGTTTAATGTCATCTCCAGCCCCGTCAGCTGGGGCAGTAGAATACACTGACTGTTTCTCTGCAAAGGGGTAAGACTCCTCCAACGAGTGTCTGGATTATAACACTAAGCAATCTGATGGTGAGGTTCTAGTACTGCTGGAGCTTTGGGGAATGTGGAGTACCCCTTTATTGCCATCGCTCCCTAGTCGACTTTGGCCCGGAGTGGTAACACCTGATAGGGTCCTATCTATGAGTCAAATAGAACTAAACTGTGTACTTATGCTAAAATTAATTGTTTGAAGTAGAACTGTTTTGACATTTAACGGAGTTTAAACGAAAAACTATACTTATAATAAACTGAATTGTTTATATGCATAAAAATGGATTTGGCTTTAAATAACCTACAATGGTTGATATGCCATGAAACCAAATCAAATCAAACCCGTCAATGGAAGCAATACTATAAGATCGATCTGAAAAGCAATAATATGGATTTTTTTCAGGTGGTTAATCCGTTTGATCAATAAAGACCTTGAACACGTGTGAAAGCATTGTTGACGTTTGCCTATTAGAATTTTATACTTAATATGTTTAATATTCGGTTATTACAAATTCTCCGTCAAATATCAAAACAATGCTGAAAATCAAGATTAGAAATAAAGTTCTACCTCGGGCTTGACATTTTAGATGACACAAGACATTTTTGTACGTCTGAGAGACTGTGAAATGTGCAACCCGTTCTAGGTGACTGGTCACTCCATGAATCAAATGGGGCAAAAGAGAAGACAATAATTATGTTTGATCTTCATTTGACGGTCAGAATGATTGCTGATCAATTAATATTGATCAACTGACGTGGACGCAGTTTACTTAACTGTAGAAAGGAATCAGTGAGCATATAAAGGCTATTAAAACTGTAATATCTAATACTAAAAACATAAATGGCTAAAGGAACTAAATTATCTTAATTTGAGAAAGGCGAGATTACAGCTCTAAAAAGAGTCAGAAAATATCAGAGAGAAATTTCGAAGGCCTTAGGACGCTGTAAAACTGTTATCTGCAATTACTTGAAAAGTCCAAATAAGCATGGAACAAGAAAACCAACTGGCAGGCCAGAATAATCATCACCACAATTCAAGAGAAGAATTGTTTCCAAAGTGAAAAAGAAAACTTCGTCAACATCAGAAATATTCAAATCTCTAGTGGATGCTCCTTGTAGTACTAGAACAATTGGAAAGCATTTAAACAACGAAAAAATTAAACATAAGATAAGAATTCATCGTTCAAGGTTAACTATGAAGCACAAACAGAAACGACTGTAATATGCTCGTCAATATCAAACCATGAGTGCTAAAGAATGGCGAAAAGTTGTTTTCTTGGACGAAAAGAAATTCAATTTAGACTAACCAGATGGCTTTCAAAAGTATGGGCATGCAAAAAATTAACCAGAAGAGAATTACTCAACAAAGTAAAATAGAGGAGGATCTCTCATGATCTGGGGAGCTTTCTCATCTTCAGGAAAACTTAAACTACAATTTGTCAGTGGTCGACAAAAAGCAGCAGATTATGTGAAGATGTTAAATGATCTCTCTCTCTCTCTCTCTCTCTCTCTCTCTCTCTCTCTCTCTCACACACACACACACACACACACAAGAATGGTGTCATCTATGTGGAGAAGAATGGATTTTTCAGCTCGATAATGCTGCTATCCATAATGCATCAATAACAAAGAAGTACTTGCTTGAACAAAAAAAAAGTTGGACAGGTGTTTCGTCGATATAAGGATATTTGGGTGGCTTTTCTGTTATAACTGCTGTACAAAATGTTTGTATTATTATTAACAGCTGTCGAATATTTGTACAAATTAACAGCAATTCTTGTCTTTCATATCTAATGAAACATATATATATATATATATATATGTGTGTGTGTGTGTGTGTGTATCAACATGTTGTATAGACATCACAGTTGTACTGAATTCACAATATAATTCCTTTACTTAAAAAAGAAAATGTACATCTATATCCTTGCCCTTGAGGTTATAATAATTACGCGGATGCGTATTTCTAATCTTCCTGGGAAGATCTGGCCCTGGAGGTGACCGTGTCCTCCGTAAACAATACGGGTTTAACTTACGAGACACATTCAGGTTAATTGCCCTCGCAATTACCCTGACTAGTTAATTTGGCATCACTTGTGTGCGATGTGAATTAATGGCTCAGTGGCAGAGTTTCGACTCTGTGGTCGCTGGTTCAATCGCCAGTGGGGGAGATCACGGTATACACAACTGATGAGATCTAATAAGGTATGTAGTGTGCACGCGTTTGTCGGATTTTCTGGTCATGGTAATTCAATTCACTATTCTTCTACTGAATAAAAAAAATAAAAGAAAATATACATGACATCACAAAGTCAACGCTCTCTCTCTCTCTCTCTCTGTCCCAATCGTCCATCGTTCTTGGTAGATCTTCTAGACTGCATCCAGTGTCCGCACAAACCTGGTGTATGTAAGTCTTTTCTAGTTTATTAATGTTGATGCGTTCATGTGTAGGAGTTTTTTGTAGAACGTCACTAATGAGTTTATTCTTACTTTCCCAGCAGTGCCTATCATGTCATATTCGTCTTATCTGAATGGTTGGTGAGATGGGAGTTAGGTGGCTGTACAGCTGTTTTTTGTGAGGTCTTATTTTCAGGATTAATTAAAAAAATACGCAGCATTCTTGTGTAGTTCCCAGTTGGACTTTTCTCTATGCGTTTCATCAGGGTCCATGTGGTGCATCGATACAGTAGTACTTACATAGCCACCACTTGGAAGAAATTCTAATTTATTTTATTGGATCGATCAGATTTCCATATGATCGATAACCTATCAAAAGCAGTCCACGTCTTCAGTAAGATATGTTGACATCCCTTTCAGTAGATGAAATGCCCCTTGCCATGGTATGCGAACTTAGAGTGGAGTTGGCTCCTTTTTGTTCAAAACACATGAGCTCGATATTTTTTTTTTTTTGCGTTTACGTAGAGACCAATGCTCCTGCTGCTTGCTCAAGGCTTTGGAATAGGGAACCGGCACGGGCAGATGTATTTTCGAGAAGCACAATATTATATATATATATATATATATATATATATATATGCCCAGTCAGCTGGAGCTGTAGAATACACCGACTGCACCTCTGCAGAGTGGTAAGAACCCACCAAACGAGTGTCCTAGATATGACACAAAACAATCTGATAATGAGGTTCCAGTGACGCTGAAGCTTTGGGAAATTCAGAGCACCCCTTCATCCGTCCCAGGTGGTAGCACATGATAGGGCCCTATCTATGGGACAAACAGAACTAAACTGCGTACTCATGCTAAGGTGAATTGCTTGAAATAGAACTGCTTTGACATTTAACAGTGTGTGGACAAAAACTATGCTTATACTAAATTGAATTGTTAGAAATAGAACTGCATCACGAAACTGACTTTCTTAAAAAAGAAATGTTTTTGACAATTAAACTGTGTACTCATGCTAAACTGAATTGTTTGAAATAGAACAGATTATTTGCATAAAAATGGATTTGGTATTAAATATCCAACAAAGGTTGATATGCCATAAACCCAAACAACCAACACACGCACACACACACATAAATATATATATATATATATATATATATATATATATATATATATGAAAAATTAACTGATTTCCATACTAATAAAACGTGTTATTTTGGTGCAAAAACTAGACTCAAGAAGTTGTAGTTTTTGTATCTGAATTTTTACATTTATTGACCAATCAGAGCTTACATCTTCGTTTTAAAATTACATTTATTGACCAATTAGCACTTATGTGCCCATTTTAATATTTCTTTAAGATTTCGCCATCGACAATATTTGACTTGCTGCAAAAATTTTGAAGGATCAAAACCCAAAATAGCTTAAGAATTCTTTTCTCTCCTAGATTATCTAAAATACATTTTTAACCAATTAGAATCATAGATAAATCGTCAACTTTTTTTTTATCCAATTTCGATTCCACTCGAATCTAATCTAATTAATAAGCGAAAAATAGACGTACCCTTTAATGGGCTAATATATTTATTCTGTAATCTACTCAAAACTTTGGACTATTTCTTTTGAGTGAAAATCTACATTCGTTTTCCTTTTAAAAATGCATAAATTTCAACATCGTTTAATTACTTTAAATTGAACGAACATGTTAATGTTTTCATAGATTTATTAATACTACTACTACAGCCTAAGCTTGCTGATGATAATTTCAGTTACAGCCGAATATAAGTTTAAGGCAAAAATATATTTCTCTCTCTAAATAGTGACATTCTCATACAAGATCAATTACACACACTATATTTATCAATTCGGACTTAGACAACACAAACAGTTCAATTGAATATATCATTTCGTTTTTTCTTATCATTTCATAATATCAAATAACGAGTGGGATTTTTTCACCCATTACCTTTTCTAGCAAAACAATTATTAAAACGAAAAAAATCCTGTACGAAGTCAATCTAGGCAGTAATGCAATTGAATTTTTTTCAGATTGGCAACCCTGATCGAAAATCAATGGACCATTTTTGACGTTGAACATGTTTGTCTTTCAGAATTTAGGTTCATTTGAACAATCTTTGAAGTTGCAAGTGTATTTTGGCTAAGTGCATCACAAAAATGGAATGCACAATCAAATTCTGTGTGAAGTCAATCTAGAAAGTAAGGCCATTGATTTTCTTAATTTTCAGGTTGGAAACCCTGATTGAAGATAAGCTGATAAGTATTCACGTTCACTTGAACAATCTTTGATAATTGAAAGTGTATTTTGGTTAAGCACGTCACAAAAATAGATTATACAAATTCTGTATAAAGTTTTATCTCACAATCAGTGGTTTATGTGGCACAAGACATTTTTGTATGTCTGAGAGGGTTGGTTAGTTTGTTGGTTAGTTGGGTTTTATGGTATATCAACCTTTGAATGTTATTTAATGCCAAATTCATTTTTATACAAATAATCAGTTCTATTTAAAACAATTCAGTTTAGCATGAGTACACAGTTTAATTGTCAAAACATTTCTATTTCAAGCTATTCAGTTTATTAATACAGTTCTAATTTAATCAATTCAGTTTTGTATAAGTATAGATTTTGTTTACACTCAGTTAAATGTCAAAATAGCTCCATTTCAAACAATTCAGTTTAGCATACGTACGCAGTTTAAATCTAAGTACACAGTTTAATTGTCAAAAACATTTCTATTTCAAGCTATTCAGTTTAGTCAAACAGTTCTAATTGAAACAATTCAGTTTAGCATACGTACGCAGTTTAGTTCTATTTGACCCATTGATAGGACCCAATCAGGTGCTACCACTCCGAGTCCTGAGTGGACAAGGGAGCGAAGGCAATGAATGGGTACTTTGCATTCCCCTGAGCTCCAGCATCACTGGAACCTCACCTTCAGATTGTTTAGTGTCTTATCCAGGACACTCGTAGGGGGGGGGTCTTACGCCTCTTCAGAGGTGTAGTCGGTGTATTCTGCAGCCCCAGCCGACAGGGCAACTGAGAGGTTTGGTTGGGTTTTATGGCATATTATCTATTGTTGGTGATTTAATGCCAAATCCTCTTTTTACGTATGATTTGTAGACACATATTGTAGAAGACATTTTTAAACGAGCTTGAGTTCTTTTTTGCCCACAGTTAAATGTTTTCAAGTATATAACAATCTCTTTATAACATCAATCATTTGTATGCACGGAGGTGCCCGTGGTGTAATTGCTATCGTCGTAGGAAATGAACTCGGCGACACGAGTTCAAATCATGGACGAAACTCATTGCATTTCACATAGCACTAATACCCTAGGGAAAGGTATGAATCCAATTATTCTCCCTCCAGCTATGGGTAAATAGTAGGACAGATAAGGTTCTTCAGCCTTGGTGAGGCAACTAGTCTAGGAGAAAGAAAACTCTGAATTCAAACCTGTTAAACTCCGCTTAAAAATTGACCTTGTGTCATATCCTGCCCGAGCGGAGGGGTTGGTAAATAGGATCATTTGTTCGCACATAGTTTGTTCTATTCAACCCATATACAGGACCCTATTACGTGCTACCACTCCAGGCCTGAGTGGACTTTGGGAGCAATGGCAAGGAAGGGATACTCCACATTCCCCAAATCTCCAATATACGTTGGGGGGTCTTACCCCTCTGTAGAGATGCAGTCGGTGTATTCTATTGCCTCAACCGACTGGGATAATGTATGAGAGATTGTGAAAGATGAACCTCGTTCTGCTTGATTGGCCCCAGCACGAACTAAATAAAATGCGACAAAAAGAAAAGATTCTCATCAGACGAAATGATTATGATTGTGGATGAAATAACCTTTGAGTCACTTAAGATCATTACAAATGCGTTTGTTTAACGGTAACATAAAGACAGCCCAGCAAGATCAAATCTGGACATTTAACATGTTAATAGAAATTCTATCCTAGACAGAGGTTTTTGGATGTCTCAAGTCTTTTTCTGAATTATTGAAAGACCGCAGGTGAATAGCAATCTGTTCTATTAATTATTCGAAGAGAGAAGAAAATTCGACAAAGATGGCAACTTTTATCAGATCTTATCGATAGTAGACTCTCAGGTGTGAGAACCGCATCTTTGTTGGTGTATGACTTCCCATCGGAACTTTTTTAAAGGAGATAAACTTCATTTGCAATTAAATCAATAAAATATTTTAAGACAGCTTCGTAAGGGCTTGATATACATCAATTTATGTTTTTAGAAATAAAAGACTGTAAATCTTGAATTTTTGGATAATTATTTGTATTTAAAAGACATTTTATTTGCTTCTATATTTTATTAGTTTAGTTTGATTGCATGGTTTAATGGCTTTTCAACCTTCGTGGATTATTATGCTAAATCAGTCTTGTAGAATAAAATTTCTGGCTCTGTTTAAACTATAACTGGGAGAAAAAAGGGGGTTCATAGCTTTCCCAAGTGTATTAGTATAAAAGTGAACATAATAGTGCGATTGGAGTTAATACAGGATTATGGAGATCATGTTTTTTAGGTAACACAAGGAATTTTGGATAACCGGAGAAACAGTGGAATATTAACCTAAAATGGTCGATCGGTCACTTCATTACCTGAGATGAGAGAAAAACGACGATTTTCATCATATCTTACGAATGTTTGACAGTGAGAATTATCAGTGGTTAATTAATACTAACCAACTAATTTTCAATCAGTGTTGCAAATCTGAAAAATAAAAAAAATTATTTTCGTGACTTTCTCGACACTTCCTATGGTGCGACAGCCGTCTTACTTCTCCGATTCGAATTTCTTCGCCTGATCTGTGTCCTCCTTGAGGCTATTTCCTGTTCTAAATTATCAAAATCCTCCTTGGTAGCCAATTTGGAATTGTTAAAAACATGCAACATGCAACAAAACTGAAGTCAGAGCCAGTTGAATCTTCCAGTATTATTTCTAAGGTGGGCATCGGCTTCCCAAGACAACTATTTTCAACGCGATGAATAATTGGTTGGTTGGTTGGATATTATGGCATATCAACCATTGTAGGTTATTTAATGCCAAATCCTCTTTAAACATATATATTAAATATATGGGATTTGGTATGGTTAGGTTTTATGGCATATCAATCATTGTAGGTTATTTAATGACAAATCCTCTTTAAACATAGATATTAAATATATAAGATTTAGATTGGTTGGGTTCTATGGCATCTCAACCATTGTAGGTTATTTAATGCCAAATCCTCTTTAAACATATACATTAAATATATAGGATTTGGTTTGGTTAGGTTTTATGGCATATCAATCATTGTAGGCTATTTAATGACAAATCCTCTTTAAACATATATATTAAATATATAGGATTTGGCTGGGTTGGGTTTTATTGCATATCAACCATTGTAGGTTATTTAATGTCAAATCCTCTTTATACATATACATTAAATATATAGGATTTGGTTGGGTTGGGTTTTATGGCATATCAATCATTGTAGGTAATTTAATGACAAATCCTCTTTAAACATATATATTAAATATATAGGATTTGGTTTGATTGGGTTTTATTGCATATCAACTATTGTAGGTTATTTAATGCCAAATCCTCTTTATACATATATATTAAATATATATAATTTCTTTTGTTTGGAGTTGTTGGCATATAAACCATTGTAGGTTATTTAATGCCAAATCCATTTTATACATATAACCAATTTTCTTTTAAATAATTCAGGAGGGGTCTCCTCGTGGTGTAATAGTTAAAGTGATGGACTGCGGAATAGTAGTGAGTTCGAACTCCAGTCACGCTACTAAATTCACTTTCCAAATACCCTTGGGAAAGGTATGAACCCCCTTACCCTCCCAGCTATGGGTTAAATAGTACCACTACTGTTCTTCTAGAAGAATGGCTTTGGTATTAAATGACCTACAAAGGTTGATATGCCATTAAAACAAAAAATAATCAAACAATTCAGTTTAGCATAAGTACACTGTATAGATCTATTTGACCTATAGATAGGACCCAATTAGGTGTTACCACTCCGAGTCCAGAGTGGACCAGGAAGCGATGGCAATGAAGGGGTACTCCACATTTCCAAAAGCTTCAGCATTACTTTGAACATTCTTTCATCATTGAAAGTGTATTTTGGTTAAGTGCGCCACAAAAATAGATTGCACATTTAAATTCTGCGTGAAGTTTTATCTCACAATCAGTGGTTTATGAGACACAAGACACTTTTGTACGTCTGAGAGGATTGGTTGGTTGGTTGGTAGATTAGTTGGGTTTTATGGCATATCAACCTTTGTAGGTCATTTAATGCCAAATTCGCTTATATACAAATAATCAGTTCAATTTAAAACAATCCAGTTTAGTATAAGTACACAGTTTTATTGTCAAAAACATTTCTATTTCCAGCTATTTAGTTTAGTTAAACTGTTCTATTTCAAACAATTCAGTTTAGCTTAATTGTCAAAAGCATTTCTATTTCAAGCTATTCAGTTTAGCCAAGCAGATCTAATTCAAACAATTCATTTTAATATAAAAATAATGGCATATCAACCTTTGTAGGTTATTTAATGCCAAATTCACTTATACACAAATAATCAGTTCAATTTAAAACAATTCAGTTTAGCATGAGTATACAGTTCAATTGTCAAAAACATTTCTATTTCAAGCTATTCAGTTTATTAATACAGTTCTAATTTAACTAATCCAGCTTAGTATAAGTATAGATTTTGTTTACACTCAGTTAAATGTCAAAAACAGTTCTATTTCAAACAATTCAGTTTAGCATACGGGCACAGTTTAAATCTAAGTACACAGTTTAGTTGTCAAAAACATTTCTGTTTCAAGCTATTCAGTTTAGTCAAACAGTTCTAATTGAAACAATTCAGTTTAGCATAAGTACGCAGTTTAGTTCTATTTGACCCATTGATAGGACCCAATCAGGTGCTACCACTCCAAGTCCTGAGTGGACCAGGGAGCGAAGGCAATGAAGGGGTTTTCCGCATTCCCCCAAACCCCAGCATCACTGGAACCTCACTATAAGATTGTTTAGTGTAATATCCAGGAAACTCGTTGGAGGGGATCTTACCCTTCTGCAGAGATGCATTTTTGTATTCTGCAGCCCCAACCGACCGGGCCATCAACAGAATGAATTTGATCTGTAACTTAATTAATAATCAGCTTTTATTCAATAGACTGGCTTTATAGCACGTTAACCATCACCCGCCAAGATGCACGAGAGACACTATATTGTATGCAATCATGACACAGCAATCATTGATAATGTTTCAAGTATTTCTAACAAATACAAATAATTTTACACAGTTGTATAGCTTCAACTATTTCCGTCTGATACTAATAATTTCCAAACAAATATGTTTCACCCAGGAATAGTCCCGTAGCAAGCACCATAACACTAGGTGAGACTAGACCAAGGAATAATGATAATGAAATGATGTCTCAACACTCCTCAAAGCTCTAGAACAGGAGCCTCACCACTGGATGTCATGCCTAGGTTAAAGGTCAAAATTTTACTAAATGTTACCCAGAGATGGAGAGAGAAAACCAAACTTCATCTCTTTCCGATGAGTGTGAAGTGAAGCACAAACTGACTCGTCCAGGATTTGAACTAGTATCGTATTGGGTAAATTTCACATGGTTTGTAATTCTCAACCACAAAAAGATAATGACAGACCTCTGTTCAAGCCAGGAGTACCCTGTTAGATTTGACGCCATTTTGTATAGCCTCAAAATCAGTGATTTTATGAGATTAAGATAATTTTTGCTAAGAGACTATTCCAAACAAGTCAAAGTTTTTATAAATGTAAAAAAATACCGAAAAAAATTGTTTCGTTGTTTTAAAAATTCCCTATATATATCATATAAAACTCGTATATATATATATATATATACGTGTGTGTGTGTGTGTGTAGTTGGGCAGCAGTCTTTCATTCATCCATGCTTGATTAAATAATAAAGACATATTTTGTCTCTATTATTTTATCAAGATCCTTTCGAGTTTCCTAAGTGTCTTGCTTACAGGTTGGAATTGATGAATTAAATTACCAAAATTGTCCCGAGCGCATTCGGACTTTTCAAGGGGTGTTTGCATGTGTAAAATTTGTTTTTATCGTTGAGGATGACGTTTAGTTTAGAATGGTAATCAGATTTATTAAGCACGATATAGATATTGGTTTTATCGGCTATTTCTTATAGTGATGTCGGGGTGTTTTTGTTATTGTTCGGCAGTATTTTTTAGATGTGGGGTTAGAATACATATATATATTCCCTGAAAGGCATGAAGAGTTACCCTAGTCCAACCAAATTCATCCGAAGAATTATAACCAAGGTAAAAGATTTAAACATAAAGTCATGCTAAAAGTGCATGATGCTCCCTGGGGTGCGGTTGAGCACTCTCGGGAGGAAATACTGGTAGCCACTCGCGTAATTCAAAGCTCTTCAAATGAATTGAACTCTCCGGTAGCCGTGAAGCGCATATGTAAACAAAGAAAAAAGGATATATATACGTTAAAATTCCTTTGCGTATTCTGAGGTTGTTAGTGGCTCTGGGGTAAGATATCCGACAAGCGTCAAATCATCTGGATTCCGATCCCAGCATGAAGCATCTTGCGTGTCTAGTCACGCTGATAATTTGTGATACAACGAAACAGTTTTTGGATGAAAAATAAGTAAATATATGATAGATTTTATATATATTTAATAGCATGGAAGCTTGTCTGTGACCTCAGGTTTCATGACGTTTTATAAAAACGACAATCATCAGGCAGAGAACGAAAGATAATGAAAAAATCGAAAAAAAAAACACAGTCGAAAGAACGTTAGAATTGTGTACAATTCTTTATGTGTATGTGTGTGTAGGTTATATTTGCGTATTATTGTGTATGGACGTATAAGTGATGTTTAGTCTATGAGTGTATGATGATACATACACGATACATTTGAGATTGTCTCCAGGATGTATGAGACGCGATGTGTAACCGAATTTGCAACAAGTTGACCGAGGAAAAAAATGTATTTGTTTCTCTATATATTCGTGTGTGTGTGTGTGTGTGTGTGTGTGTGTGTGTGTGTGTGTGTGTGTGTGTGTGTATGTGTGTGTGTCTGTGTGTGTGTGTGTGTCTGTGTGTCTGTGTGTGTGTGTATCTCTGTGTGTGTGTGTGTGTGTCTGTGTGTGTGTGTGTGTATGTGTGTGTGTCTGTGTGTGTGTGTGTGTGTGTGTGTGTGTGTGTATGTGTGTGTGTGTGTGTGTGTGTGTGTGTGGTGATTTTAAATAAAGAAACAAAATATCATCATTGCATTTCGAAGAAAATAAAAATTTTGATTTGTAAGCATAATTGGCGAGTGTAGTATGGTGGGCCAGAATCGCAATAAATATCATGGTTTGGTTTGGTTTCTTTGTTTAATGGCATATCAACTCTTTTTATGTTATTTAATGCCAAAGCCGTTCTCCTAGACGAACAGTAGTAGTACTATTTAACCCATAGCTGGAAGGATAAGGGGGTTCATACAATGATGGAGTTGTGGACTGGTGCATTGTCCTGGTGGAAATGCCACTGACCCGATTTGAAGAGTGCTGGCCTCTTCCCAAGGAATCTCGTACGGAACTCCCTTAAAACCTCAACATAGTAACCCTAAGCCTAACCCTAACCCTTTGGCTAATCAACTCTGGTGTATTGACTTCCTTACTCCTCCCACACCTCTCATCATTCCTCACTGACTCCCTTTCTACGTTTAAAACGGAATTTTATTGCATATCGTTCTTTTAAAGTGTCAGATTGCATTTTTGAAATTCACCAGATGTGACAATCAGGCTTTAGTAGGGTGTATTCGAATTCCTGCTGTAGCTGTTCATTTGAACTTTAAATTATAAAGATTGGTCAGTCATCTCATAAGATGTATAGCAATAACATAGTGGATTTTTAAGAGACTACGACAATTTTAAATGCCTGTATAAAAAAGTCTGGAATCTTATTGAATGCACCACTTATATATATATTGAGGCTGACATTGTACATGCACGCGGAGGGGGTAGATAAATAACAGGACACGTTTAGAGAAACCATTATCATCTTAGGAAATAAACTGATCGACCAAAGTTCATATCCTGGTCGAAGTTGATTAGCGTTTCACTTCGCACTAAAGGCATGAATCCATTTCTTCTTTCTCCACCAATGGGTAAATCACAGTGTTGATTGGGTTCATTAGCTTAGGTTATGAAACCAGCATTGAAGAAGGAGAATTCTGATTTCAAACAAGATTTAAAAGTAAGTAAATCCGGTGACCTTAATCGAGAGTGACCCGAAGGTTCCCTTTTTAATAGCTACAACACCGTGGTGTAGGGGAGAGCGCTACTCCATTCCCTGGCTTGCTCAACTTTGCCCTTCATACGTACCTTATAATGCTGAGTTCTAAGCAAGGCGGCATCAAGTACCATTTTTTTGAGTCTTTGGTATGACTAGAACTGGGATTGAACCCTGGTCTTCCGGGCCATTGGTGAACACTCTACTTATTAAACTGACCTTCTGTCACATTCCTACAGGAGCTGAATATATATATATATATATATATATATATATATATATATATATATATATATATATATATTATAACAGTGTTGGTTGTCACTAAATCACTTTGTGGGTTTGTGTCGAACCAAGTGCAATATAATATGGAGAGCGCTTAGACTGTCTAAATTCCATGAATTATTGGAGAAGCAGAGATGAACTCATAAGAGATATACTCTTATGGATCCCCACACATGGCCGCGCAAAAGCAGGACGACCAGCTCGAACGTACATTCAGCAGCTATGTGAGGATACAGGATGTTGTCCTGAAGACCTACCTAGGGCGATGAACGATAGGGAGGAGTGGCGAAAGAGGGTCAGGGATATCCGCGCTACCAGCGCGTTATGATGATGATGATGATGATATATATACTCTGTAGCTGGAATTTACTAAGCTTTTTTTACTTAGAGGTGGCACAAGGCCATATGGATGGAGTACCTAATGACACATATACACTGTTGTTATTACCTGTAAATGAAGACTTCCATGGCGATGACTTTTCGATAAACAAGTTGTGTCCCCTGATAAGAACAGTAGGGGGTCATGACAATCGAGGAACACATTCGTCATCAATTAATGAGATGTTTTCTCATGAATTTTCGTTGTCAACACAGTTCTTTAAAAAAAAAAAAAATGAATGAATTGAAAAACAAAAAAAAAAAAGAAAAATAGTTTATCAATTTTTTTTTTTTTTTTTGTTCCATTGCAAAAATTTATTAAATAATAAATAAATAGATAAAGAAAAGAAAAGAAAAGAAAAGAAAAGAAAAATTATTTGGCAAAAACAAATTTCCTTAAAATAATTTGATCCTGAATTGTAACAAACCCCCCTCCACACACACACGCATGCATAGGAATGCACACACGCGCTGCGCGCGCATACACGACATACACACACATACACATATACACACACTAACGTACACATACAGACGATACATATACAGACACAGAACCACTCACACACGCACACACGACGCATATACATACACATATACACACACACACACACACACACTACCCATATACACACACTAACGTGCATATACAGACGATTCATACACACAACCACTCAAACACGCACACACACGCACACACACACGACACATATACACACACTAACGTACACATACAGACAATACATATACACGACCACACACACGCGCACACACATGCACACACTACACATATACACATACATACACACATACACATACACACACTACACATATACTAACACAAACGTACACATACACACGATATATACAAAACCACACACACACGCACACACACATATACACACACACGCACACACGACACATATACACATACACACACGTACACATACAGACGATATATATATACAACCACTAACACACGCACACACATGCCCACAAACACACACACACGCACACACGCCACATATATATATATACATACATACATATACACACACACACTACACATATACACACACTAACAGTACACATACAGACGGTACATATACACACACACACACACACACATACACAGACACAACCACTCAAGCACAAGCGCATCTAATGATATGATATTTAGATGGGTTTGTTTGTTTATTTGTTATTTAATAGCTTATCAACATTTTCAGGTTATTTAAAGCTCAGTCCATCCTTTTATAAGGACAGTAGTGGTACTATTTAACCCATAAAAGGGAGGATAAGTGAATTTATAACTTTCCTAAAGGTATTTGTCCGAAACGTCATAGTTCCAACTCGTATACAATAATTCCACAATCCAGCGTTCTAACCATTACACCTTAGTAGGATTGGTTAGCAGTTCATAAGGAATAAATTTGATTCTATTTAAGAGCAAGATACTACACGCCTTGTTCCATAACTATAACCCGCTCAGTAAGGACGAGCTCATAAGTGATGTACTCCTATGGACCCCCACATATAGCCAAGCAAAAGCAGGACGACCAGCTCGAACTTACATACAGCAGCTATGTGAGGACACAGGATGTAACCTAAAGACCTGCCAGAAGCGATGAATAATAGGGAGAAGTGGCGAGAGAGGGTCAGGGATATCCGTGCTGGCAGCACGACATGATGATATATATATATATATATATAATATATATAATATATAATATATATATATATATGGAACAAGGCGTGTAGTATGGTGGTCTTAATTAGAATCAAATTTAGTTGTGATGAAGTGCTAACCCACCCGACTCAGGTGTATATAATATATGTATATAATATAATATGTAAATGATATAATATGTATATAATATAATATATATATAATGTATATATAATTTGATTCTCTCTCTCGCTCTCTTCCCTTTCTCTCTCTCTCACTCTCTCTCTCTCTCTCTCTCTCTCTCTCTCTCCCATAGATAAATATAAAAAATCAAATCTATTAATTGTGAAGGATATGTGAAATGTTCAATGAAATTCTCACTAACTTGATATCCAAACAGACAGATGAAACTTTCAAATTTTCAGTTTTATTAATATATATATATATATATATATATATATATATATATATATATATATATATATATATATATATTCCAATTATATATATATGTGTGTGTATGTGTATGTGTTTGTCTGTGTACGTGAGTATGTGTGTGTGGTTGTGTGTATGTTGTGTATGTGAGTGTGTATGTGTGTGTATGTGAACGTGAGAACGTGTGTGTGTTGTGTATGTGAGTGTGTGTGCGTATGAGTGTACGTGATTGTGAACGTGTGTGTACGTAAGTTTGTGTGTGTGTGTGTGTGCTCGTGTAATTGTTTTGTATGAGTGCCTGTATTTCTGTGTGTGTGTGTGTGTGTGTGTGTGTGTGTGTGTGTGTGTGTGTGTGTGTGTGAAGTGAACGTGAGTGTGTGTGTGTGTGAATAAAATTCATATCTTACAAGTAAGTGAATTACTTTATAAATTAAAGAAAATTTGCATACTCGTACTAGAGAGAAATGAACATAGAGAGATTTGGTTTCTTTGTTTTTAATGGCATATCAACCTTCAGGGGTTATTTAATGCCAAAGCCATTCTTGTAAAAGAACAGTGGTGGTGCTATTTAAACCTCAGCTTGGGGAAAGATAAGGAGGTTCATAACTTTTCCAAAATGCATTGGTCCAAAAGTGAAAGAATGACTGGAGTGTGGTAGTCTAGCGCATTAGTCCCTGTTTCATGGCTAACTCGATATTTGTACATTCCTCCCACCGGGCAGGACTTGACACAAGGTCATTTTATAGAAGGGGTTAGGGAAAGGGAGGTTGCATACTAGCCGAGACTTGTGCCTTGCGGGACAATGTTGGTTACATGATCTCAAGGTGCAATGGGAAACAATGCTTGCCTTTGCCAAGTGACCTTGCTGGATATAGATTCACTAGACCTAAAGGTCCAGAGCGATCCTTTTCATTGATCCTTCTCCCACCCGGAGGTGGCCCAGCCGAAGCCGGGACTCTCCTCTCTTGTTGATAGATGAATATTAACTCACAACAATGGATAGATAGATAGATAGATGGATTCAAAGATATATATATAAAATGTAAAAACAGTTCTATGTTGGTTGGTTAATTGGTTGGTTGGACTTTATGGCATATCAACCTTTGTAGGTTATTTAATGCCAAATCCATTTTTAGACAAATAATCAGTTCTATTTCAAACAATTCAGTTTAGCATAAGTACACAGTTTATTTGTCAAAAACATTTCCATTTCCAGCTATTTAGTTTAGTTAAACAGTTCTATTTCAAACAATTCAGTTTAGCATAAGTACACAACTTAATTGTCAAAAACATTTCTATTTCAAGCCATTCAGTTTAGTCAAGCAGATCTAATTCAAACAATTCACTTTAGTATAAGAATAATTTAGTCCACAGACAGTTAAATATAAAAACTGTTCTATTTCAAGCAATTCAGTTTAGCATAAGTACGCAGTTTATTTCTTTTTGACCCATAGATAGGACCCTGTCAGGTGCTGCCCCTTCGGGCCAGAGTGGTCGTGGAATTGATATCAATGAAGGGGTACTCCGTATTCCCCAAAATTCCAACATCACTGGAACCTCTCCATCAGATTGTTTCATGTCATATCAGGAAACTCGTTGGGGGAGTCTTACCCATCTGCAGAGATGCAGTGGGTGTATTCTGCAACCCCAACCTAATGGGCCATATATCATATTTGTTTGTTTGTGTGTATATGAGTGTGTGTGTGTGTGTGTGTAGGTGTGTGTTTGTAAGGATACGTTGTCGAATATTTTTGTTCGATTACTTATTCCATACAGCATCCATACAGCATCGGCACGACCGCTTGTCTGGAAGAATATTTTTGTTCGATTACTTATTCCATACAGCATCCATACAGCATCGGCACGACCGCTGCCTGGAAGAAGCTGCGTTTCATTTTATCGGTCAGGTCTGATTTCCATATGATTGATAGCTTATCGATAGCTATCCATGCCTTCGTTAGCCGTGCGTCGATGTCTTATGGATGCACTACTTGGACGCTAACAAAACAACTGGAGAAAAAAGCTAGACGGTAACTGCACAAGAATGCTGCGAGCAATATTGAACACGTCCTGGAGGCAACACCCCACAAAGCACCAACTATACGGCCACCTACTTCCCATCACGAAAACTATCCAAGTTAGACGAACCAGACATGCAGGACACTGCTGGAGAAGCAGGGACGAGCTTATAAGTGATGTACTCCTATAGACCCCCACATAGGGCCGAGCAAAAGTAGGACGACCAGCTCGAACATACATACAGCAGCTCTGCGAGGATACGGGATGTAGCGCTGAATACCTGCCAGAGGCAATGAACGATAGGGAGAAGTGGCGAAAGAGGGTCAGGGATATCCGTGCTAGCGGCACGACATCATGATGATGACTTATTCCAAATCGTATTACATTTTTTAGTAATTTACGAAGCTCTTTGCTTCGATGCGGCACAAGGCCGAATGAATGGGGCACTCAATGAGACTCGAATTCACTCGTGTAGATTTGCTAGCCAAGCTTGCAAACCATTACACCACCAAAGGTGCCTTTTATTTGTCTCTACCTCCCTCCAAACACGACTTGACACAAGGTCAAAAGCCCGAAGGCCGATTAAAGTGGGGATAAAGGGGAGGGGAGGTCGGGAACGAGCCGAGACTCGAACCCTGCTGGTCTGTGCTGCTCATTGATTCACTTAGTGCAATGTGAGCCTGATGAGGCAAGCAGTTTCACGAACCCAAATGTGGGTCCGGGCACGTATGCCAGTTTACGGCTTAAACTAGACGCTTGGTCTAGTGCCGTACATGGGGGACAAAGGAGACAAAAGTGCAGCTTGCCCACCCGAAGGTAGCCTAGTCGAAACTAGGTGCCTAATTAAAGGCCCCAAATCTGCCATTGTTCCTTTTGCAGAGCCACGCTCCGTTTATTTGTCGCTGCCTCCCACCAGACACGACTTGACACAAGGTCAAAAGCCCGAAGGCCGATTAAAGTGGGGATAAAGGGGAGGGGAGGTCGGGAACGAACCGAGACTCGAACCCTGCTTGTCAATGCTGCTCATCGGCTCACTTAGTGCAATGTGAGCCTGATGAGGCAAGCAGTTTCACGAACCCAAATGTGAGTCCGGGCACGTATGCCAGTTTAAGGCTTAAACTAGACGCTTGGTCTAGTGTCGTACATGGGTGAAAAAGGAGACAAAATGCAGCTCGCCCACCCGAAGGTAGCCTAGTCGAAACTAGGTGCCTAATTAAAGGCCCCAAGTCTGCCATTGTTCCTTTTGCAGAGCCACGCTCCGGACCGAAGTCCACACCACCAAAGGTGCCTTCGTATTACATTGTTTAAATTATTCCATTCAAACCGTACATAATCTAAAAAGTATATCATGTACTTTAATTTTACGTTATAAAAATTTGCTTAAATAATTACCATTTTCAACAGAGTGTAAGTGACGTATACACACATACGTCTGCACAACAATGTGTTTGTTTTATGTTCTTTGTTGCTGGTGTCTTTTTTTCGGGCGGGGGGACTTTTTTTTGGTTTTCGTTTTTGTAAATTTTTAAAGGATAATAAGTATGTACTACAAATCACCCCATTCCATTCTTTTCTGTAAATTTTTTTCCAGATACTTAAAAATTGTCATATTCCAAGGAAATCACTCAAAATTGCAAACCTGAGGGAATTTTTTTCGAAAAATCAATAAGAACACTATCCACGCATTTTGCCAATGTTTTCAATTGCAGATAAATAATATGTGGACGTGATTTCTGAGTCGCTAACAGAGTTCTTCTTCATCTTGGAAAAATCAAGAAGATGGGTGATGTCTCATATCTGCCCCGACTAGAAACAGTGGTGTCTATTTTGGTTTCAAATTTTGAAGTTTGGATTTTCAGTCTTGGATCCTTATCATGTAGTTAATTGGCGCTATACTATAACTTATATGGTGGCGCTCGTGTTGTTAGGTTTGGTTTGGTTTGATTTTATGGCATATCAACCATTGTTGGTTATTCAATGCCAAATCCTTTTTTATACAAATAAACAGTTCTATTTCAAATAACTTAGTTTAGCATAAGTACACAGTTTAATTGTCAAAAACATTTCTATTTCAAGAAATTCAGTTTAGGCAAACAGTTCTAATTCAAACAATTCAGTTTAGCGTAAGTACAGTTTCAATGTCAAAAACAGTTCCATTCCTAACAATTCAATTTAGCATACAAATACAGTTGGATTTCAAACAATTCAATTTAGCATAAGTTCGTAGTTTAAATATCAAAACCGTTCTATTTCAAGCAGTTCAGTTTAGCATAAATACGCAGTTTAGTTCTATTTGACCCATAGATAGGACCTAATCAGGTGTTACTATTTCGGTTCAAAGTGGGCCTAGGAGCGATGGCAATAAAGAGGTACTTCGCATTCCCTAAAGCTCCAGCATTACTGGAACCTCACTATCAGATTGTTTAGCGTCATATCCAGGCCACTCGTTGGGGTAGTCTTATCCCTCTGTAGAGATGCAGTTGGTGCATTCTACACCCCCAAACAACTGGGCCATCCGTTGGGGGAGTCTTCCTTTTCTGCAGAGATGCAGTTGATGTATTCTACAGCCCTCCCCCAACCGACTGGACCAGCGTTCGTGTTGTAATAATTAACACTGTAAGAAATGGACATGGCTATCTGAGTTCAAATCCTGGAAGAGGCTTTTTACATTTTATGTAGAACAAATATTCTTGGTAAAGATATTCATCTGACAATGTTCCCTCTTCCGTAGAAGAAAAAAATGAAATTCTGAATTTAAACCTGTTAAAATCCGCTTCAAAAATTGACCTTTTGTCACATTCTGTTCATTGGGGAGTGGTTGGTAAATACAAACATATATAATCACTCACAAATGCATTATTCTTGCTATCTGATCGGGATGTGATAAGCAATGATTAAATTTAGGGACAATAAATAATATATGTTAATAATCGTCTCTTTACTAATTTTAACGCTGTCTGACATAAAGTATCGCGGATATATAGTGAAAATCTTGGCTTTAAGAACCTTCCCTATAGAATTTAGTGGCCCAATGGTAATCAGATAGCTACCTGGACAAACTTAGACCAGGAGCTTTCTTTTTACTCACCACCCATGTTGAGGGCCCATTGATCAACAAATAAAATCTTTTAGCAGAATTATATATGACGTTTTTTCTCGAGTGCTTTTGGGCAGTAACGCATAAATGAAAGAAAACGAACTGAATAGATAACGGATATAGAAAGGATTTCAACATGAATGTTATACACGCGGAACCACCTTTCTCGTGTAATTACGCAAAATCAAGAAACGGTTGCTATGTCATCTAACGACCGTAAAAACGCATTTTTAAATCACAAACTGCACTAAAATGAAGATGAACGACCGTCCAATGTAATGTCCGCTTTTAGTTGATCTTGTGCATACATAGATATATATTTCTTTTAAATACCCTATCCGGTGGCAAAAGCTGCTCGGTAGCGCCAGGAGTGGCAGTACCGCCTTGAGCTACCGAAACTGTGTTATCACCCTGGTTGGCGGCTGATGAGGCTTGGGTATCACACGTTGTATGATGAAAAAAAAATATGTTGATAATCGTCTCTTTACTAATTTTAACGCTGTCTGACCTAAGGTATCGCCGATATATAGTGAAGATCTTGGCTTTAAGAGCCTTCCCAACAGGTAACCTTTGTCCCCTCGTCTAAAGGGACAAGGGTTCGTTTTATTAACTGATGTCTGAGTGTCTTCTTAAGGGAGAAATGCCGATGGACAGCAATCACTTTGTTTTTCCTCTCATTCGTGTGTGGTTTGGCTTCCACCAGAGAAATTGACCTTATATCGCTTCCTGCACATGGCGGATGGGTAAGATAAATACCAATCATGGCACATAAAAAATACCGAAAATAATGATTGCTGAACAAAAAAGTAAATTGATTTCTAAGTGTAGACGTACCAGCAAATTTTTTCTGTCACTTACTTACGACCTGATTGAGTTCATAATGTATTTTATCAGTCTTTGGACTTTGTTTAATGGCATATCAACTTTCGTGGGTTATTTAATGCTATAATTGAAATTCAAAATTATCCTTCTTCTGGACGGTGGACCATTCTAAGGTTAAAGAGCCCATTCTCTTTTAATATTTGTGCATGGTGAATAGTTGGTCTCATACCTTTTCTAGGGGTTTTAATTAAACGTAGAATGTAAATAGGCTCCGCCAGGATTCGAACTCAAGTCACCATGACCATTTTCTACGACAGTAACCATTACACAACGGGCACCTCCACGTCACCATGAGCAAGATATGATACAAGGCCAATTTTCTTTATTGGGAATCCTTTTGAGATGAGGCTTCTTAATCTGAGAATTAATTTTTTTTTTTTTCGGACTTTTGGTAGTTTTTTGTTGTTTTTCTCACTACGTTTCAGTAATTACTGGGGATACGGTTACAAGACTCAGCATTCCTATCCAAGGTGACGGTTAATCACCTGATACGGCCAGAGGTGAAATTTGGCCGAAACGTAGTGAGAAAAGCAACAAAAAACTACCAAGATGAGGACAAAAGTCCGCAATAAAAAAAAAAAGAAAAAAAAATTAATTCTCAAGGCCAATTTTGTAGGCGGAGTCTCACAGGTTTGAATTCAGTTTTCCTTCACCTTGACGGGTTACCTAAACCAAGGCTAAAGAACCCAGTCTGCCCTATTATTTATTACAATGCACTACAAAGTAATTCTGGTGGCGCCAAGAAACACGAAAAGGGTCCTAACATAGTACTCGTCAATCAAATAGACCACTGAATAGTCTAATTTTGAATACACAAGCAAAAATCTAAAACAATCTCCCAGGATTTCTGCTCACAGGAAAAATTTGCTTACCCACGGAGCTTGTTGCTCTTGCCAAGAATCTACGACGCCATGTTGTTTGTGTTCAATATCCATTGATTGTCACTCGGGTTAACAGTCTCCTAGGCAACATGTCAACTCGAAAAGGGTCAGCAAGAAAAGAGACCTCGTTCTCAAAAGGGTCTCGGTATCCAATTCCTTTTGGCTTCTCTACTGGTTCAATCTGCTGCTAAACAATATTATATGGATTCTGCTGAAAACGATACGATGCATATCCTCTCATGAAAACAGTAGAATAATTATATATATATATATATATATATAATTCTTATATGTAATTCTTATATATATATATATATATATATATATATATAGAGAGAGAGAGAGAGAGAGAGAGAGAGAGATTATCATCATCCTTATCGAGTGATACAGATAGCATGGAGTTCCCAATGTCATTTTCTCAGTATCCCTCGCTTTCATCTATCGCTCCAAACAAGTATTCTACACTGTATCCAGTGTCCACACAATGCTCATGAAAGTAAGTCCTTTCAGAATAACCAGCAGTGGCGTGTCCTTGTGTGGAAGTATATAGAAGAACATCACTTAAAAACTTAAATAATCAGCTCTGTACAGGCACGGTGTCGTCTACATGGCCTTCAAAGAACGGTGGTGATCCAAGAATCCATGCCATCAACATGACTAGATGATATATATATATATATATATATATACGTGTGTGTGTGTGTGTGAGAGAGAGAGAGAGAGAAAAAAGAAGACAGTCTTGAAATTTATTATTACTTTAGGAATTTCGTATGACCGCATTCATAGAGCATGTCTGAGTTGAGTTTCTTTGTTTTAATGGCATAGCAATCTTCGTGGATTATTTAATGCTAAAGCCACCCTCGTTGAAAGAAAAACGTTTGTGGTACTATTTAACCTATAGGCGGAAGATAAGTAGGTTCATGCCTTTTGCCGAGGCTATTTGTCCGAAGGGAACGCAATAGCGCGACTGGAATTCGAACTCATTTCCCTAACATCACCTGGCCCAGTCGGCTAGGGCTGTAGAATACACCGACTGCACCTCTGCAAAGGGGTAAGACCCCCCCCCCCGCATTGAGAGTCCTGAATATGACACTAAACAATCTGATAGTAAGGTTTCAGTAATGTTGGAGCTTTAGCGAATACAGAGCACCCTTTCATCGCTATTGCTCCCAGGTCCACTCTAGCCGGGAATGGGAGCTCCTGAGAGGGCCCTATCTATGGGGTAAATAGCATACTTATGCTAAACTGAATTGTTTGACTTAGAACTGTTTCACTAAACGGAATAGCTTAAAATACAAATGTTTTTGACTATTAAACTGTACTTACATTTAAACTGCGTGCTTATGCCAAACTGAATTGTTTGAAACGAAACTGTTTTTGACAGTGAAACTGTACTTACACAAAACTTAATTGTTTAATATAGAAAACTGTACTTACATTTAAACTGCGTGCTTATGCTAAACCGAATTGTTCGAAATGGAACTGTTTTTAACATTGAAACTCTACTTACACTAAACTGAATTGTTTAATATAGAACTGTTTTGACATTCAACTGTGTGTAAACAAAATCTGTACTTATACTAAACTGAATTAGCTAAATTAGAACTGTTTGGATAAACTGAATAGTTTGAAATAGAAATGTTTTTGACAATTAAACTGTGTACTCATGCTAAACTGAATTGTTTGAAAAAGAACCGATTATTTACATAAAAATGGATTTGGTGTTAAATAACCTACAAAGGTTGAGATGTCATAAAACACAACCAACCAATCAACCAAACTAACATTACCAAGCCTACTCCCCCCCAAATATGTATGTGTGGGGATAAAGAGAAAAGAAGAGAGATAGAGGAAGCGGGTATTAGCACAAAAAAAAACGTCATAGAGTAGGTTGTTGCTGGTTGAATAAACAATGAGCGCAAGATTGAAAGGAAGGTAAGATATTTTCTTTAAGATATTTTTTATGAAGAGATAGAGCAAAAGAAAGATAAATGAGAGGATACAGAAGAAAAAATCAATGCGTATTCCTTCTTCCTTTTTGTTTGTTTTTTGTCTGTTTGTTTGTTTGCATATGAAACTAATCTATGATTAGTTGTCTAAATTTCTTAGACGAAGCTAGTTGATTTTTATCATTAAGGGTTTTCGTACTATTGTCTTCATCTTCATTGTTATTTCCACAACGTTTCAGCCGATATGACCTCCGGCCCTCTTCAGGTGTTTTTCGAACTCGGGAACCTTCATGGATTGAAATCAGCGGTATTTGTCCAAGCGGACGAGTGTTACACGAGGCCTTTTTTAAGATGGGTCCGGGCGCAGGACCGTAGCCCAGACGCGCCCGGCATTCCCAAAAATGCCTCGGGCCCCGTCGGCATTCCCCTGAAAAGGGGCGCCTCAGATGCCAGGCGATAAACCTAACCCCTCCAAGGAGGGTTAAAACCTGAGGGGCGGCTCCCTGAAGCTCGAGGTATGTCCAGAGATGAGACAGCCAACCAGATTCGTGCCGTTGATAACACGGCCAGCCGAAGTTTGTCCTATTTACTGAATTCATCTTATTAGACCAACCCTCGAAGTGTCTTTAATCGTAGGCCATTTATGGCTACGAGCCAGTCCATCTAGTAGAGTGCTGATAATACGCTCTCTTGCAATCCGTCTTTATTGTCCATCACTCCTGGCTGGTTTTCTAGACGGCATCCTATGTCTGCACTGAGCTGATGTATATAAGTCTTAGTTGTTCGGCTAACATTGGTATGTCCATGTGTAGGAGTCCATAAGAGAACGTCGCTTATTATATATATATATATATATATATATATATATATATATATATATATATATATATATATATATATATTATTTTTATTTTCATAACTGTTTCTATAAAACTGGTGACGGGAAAAAATAGAGAATGCAATTTGTAAATAAAAGAATATATTACAAACCGATATTTGGAGAAAAAAATTTTTCAAAAATACAAAAAAAAAACCATCAGCACAACTCGAAAATAATCAAGCGCACCGCAATGCCTAGCCAAAATAATAAAAAAAACGCCAACAAAGTCACCTCACCTAATGTGTAAAAGTGCTCAATGCACTAAGTAGATCAAAACTATATATGTTTGGTTTATTCGTTTCCCTGTTTTAATGGCACATAAATCATCCTGGGTTATTTGATACTAAAACCATCCTTGTAGAAGAATGGTAGTGGTGCTATTTAACCCATAGCTAAGGGGATAAGGAGGTTCATGCTTTTTTCTAGGATATTTGTCTGAAAATAAACGTAATAGCAAGATTGGAATTCTAACTCACAAACGACGATATCACAGCCCAACACGTTAACAACTAACCGTACGTCTGGAGTGCTATGAATTCATATCTTTTATGTTAAGGATTTATTGATTATTATAATATTGATTTGTGGAGGTGCCCGTGGTGTAATTGTTATCGTCGTGGGAAATGAACACGGCGACACGAGTTCAAATCCTGGACGAGACTGATTGCATTTCACATAGCACTAATACCCTTGGGAAAGGTATGAATCCAATTATTCTCCCTCCATCTATGGATAAATAGTAGGACAGACTAGGTTCTTCAGCCTTGGTGAGGCAACTAGTCTAGGAGAAGGAAACTCTGAATTAAAACCTGTTAAATTCCGCTTAAAAATTGACCTTGTGTCATATCCTGCCCGAGCGGAGGGGTTGGTAAATAGGATAACCAAGACATAATATTTAATACATTTTTAGTTTTTAAAGTGCATAAAAATTTGACATTTTTTTTTTAGTTTATGGTTCAATGTATTCAACTTCATTAGTTAAATCAACAGTGTTTTTTTTTTTATTTTCCAATTATCAGAAGAAATAAAAGCATTTTTTCTTCTCTAAGATAACAAACCTCTCTCTAAACATTTTAGTGACTATGGACTCCAACAATGTTTTTAGGTATTTAATATTTGAGCATTAGAACTTCTTCATGTGTACAAGTTTCCAGACTTTTTTTGTATGTGCACTTTTATTGATAGTACACACATGAAACTCTACTCCCTTTCGAAGTAATCTCCTCCGGCTGCAATGCATTTGTTGTACCGTTCCAACAGCTTCTCAAAGGCCTCATAGGAGTCCTCTAGTGTGAGCGTGTCAATGACCTTCGTCACAGCCTCTTTCATCTCCTCAATTGTCGCATAACGACAGCCTCTGAGCTTAGAGAATAACCAAAAGTCACAGGGAGCAAGGTCTGGACTATAGGGACGGTGAAGAACTGTCTTGATACCCATCTTGGTCAAATAGTCTGTGACAAGGATGGAGTTGTGGACTGGTGTATTGTCCTGGTGGAAATGCTACTAACCCGATTTGAAGAGTGTTGGCCTCTTCCGGCAGAATCTCTTCCTGAACTTTCTTAAAACTTCAACATAGTAACCCTAACCCTTTGGCCAATCAACCCTGGTATATTGACTTTCTTACTCCTCCCACACCTCTCATCATCCCTCACAGACTCCCTGCCTTCCCTGAATCTCTTATGCCACTCAAAAACTGGTGCTCGATTCATGCAAGATGCTCCAAAAGCAGTTTGAAGCATTCCATTCGTTTCTGTAGCATTTTTCCAAGTTTAAAACAGAATTTTATTGTATATCGTTCTTCTAAAGTGTCAGATTGCATTTTTGAAATTAACCAGCTGTGACAATTAGGCTTTAGTAGGGTGTATTCCAATTGCTGCTGTAGCTGTTGATTTAAACCTGAAATCATAAACATTGTTCAGTCATCTCATAAGATGTATAGCAATAACATACAGAATTTTCAAGAGTCTACGATAATTTTAAATGCCCATACGAAAAAAAGTCTGGAAACTTATCGTATGCCCCTCGTATGATCACCCTGTCAACGGGGTTTAGAATATTTTGATTGTTTGAAAAGCACCTCTATGTGCAAGAAGACGCGCGAAGCAAATGCGTCAATTATCTAATGAACGTACGAACAAATCATTAGCGGCCATCTGCAACAAAGGCAGCCATGACAGCTGAATCTCACAAAGAATAGTTAATTTTCATAGCTTCACGGGGATGAAATTCTCGTTTTGTGCACAGGTAAACGAGCATCTGATGCTTACCCTGCAGGCACCATTTCTCACGAATAAACGTTTGACCGGAACTAGCCTTCGCTCGATAAAAACATTACCCGCTCCAGACGACTTGGACTTTGGGTGCTGGCGGAAGTGAAAGTCACCGGAATTGGGCAAACGTTTGAATGTAGTAAAAACAATTCCCGCTCATTTCCGCCCCAGTCTGGTAATTTCCCGCCAGAGGCAAACACAGCAATTTAATGCCAACAAATGCAAGCTGCTCTCTCTCTCTCTCTCTCTCTCTCTCTCTCTCTCTCAATAGCTGTATGACTTTGATAGTTTTATCTCGAAAAGATTATACCAAAAGATACCAAGTCTGTTCATATCAAGCTAGGTATCTAGCTGTCAATGTTTCTGTCTCATTCTCTTTATATCTATCTCAGGGATTCTCTCTCTCTCTCTCTCTCTCTCTCTCTCTCTCTCTCTCTCTCTGTGTGTGTGTGTGTGTGTGTGTGTGTTAATATGTCTACATCTCTCCAAAAATCTTTTCAAATCTATCTATCTATCTATATATATATATATATATATCTCATTTTCTTGATATCTATCTCAGGGATTCTCTCTCTCTCTCTCTCTCTCTCTCTCTCTCTCTCTCTCTCTCTCTCTCTGTTAATATTTCTACATCTCTCCAAAAATCTTTTCAAATCTATCTATCTATATATATATATATCTCATTTTCTTGATATCTATCTCAGGGATTCTCTCTCTCTCTCTCTCTCTCTCTCTCTCTCTCTCTCTCTCTCTCTCTCTCTCTGTGTGTGTGTGTGTTAATATTTCTACATCTCTCCAAAAATCTTTTCAAATCTATCTATCAATCTATATATATATATATATCTCATTTTCTTGATATCTATCTCAGGGATTCTCTCTCTCTCTCTCTCTCTCTCTCTCTCTCTCTCTCTCTCTGTGAATATTTCTTCATCTCTCCAAAAATCTTTTCAAATCTATCTATCTATCTATCTATCTCATTCTCTTTATATCTATCTCAGGGATTCTCCCCCCCCCCTCTCTCTCTCTGTTAATATTTCTACATCTCTCTAAAAATCTTTTCAAATCTATCTATCTATCTCATTTTCTTGATATCTATATCAGGGATTCTCTCTCTCTTTCTCTCTCTCTCTCTCTCTCTCTATCTCTATCTATCTATCTATCTATCTCATTTTCTTTATATCTACCTCAGGGATTATATATATATCTTCGCTTTTGTTAATATTTCTACATCGCTCCCGACTCTTTTCACATCTATCTATCCATCCATCTATCTGTCTACCAATCTATGGAGAAAAATTGAAAAACAAAGTAATCGAAAGCGATGAATTTATTTATTGTGAAAGAAAGTCGATGCTATAACGTTTCGAATTTGATAAACCATCTTTACGACTTATAAAAGATGATACCAAGTGTTGATAGATCAACGATGGTTGATAAAATGTAAAAACAAGGGAGGAAATTATATACGCAAAGAAAGATCATACGACCGTTCAATCATAAAATCTGCGTTCATATTTTTTTAAAGATATGAACGCTTAAAAAATGAAAAACATATGGTTGTGTGTGTGCGCATGTGCGTCTTTGCGTATGTATGTGTGTGTGCGTGTGTGTATGTCTATGAGTATATGTGTGTGTGTTTGTGTATTTATATGTGTATCTTCGTGTGGGTTTAAGTATCAGTGTTTGAGTTGGTTGGTTGGTTGGTTGGTTGGGGTTTTATGGCATATCAACCTTTGTATGTTATTTAATGCCGAATCCATTTTTATACATAAACAGTTCTATTTCAAACAATTCAGTTTAGCATTTGTACACAGTTTAATTATCAAAAACATGTCTCTTTCAAGCTATTCAGTTAGTCAAAAAATTCTAATTAAAACAATTCAGTTTAGTATAAGTATAGACGTTGTTTAAACATAGTTAAAGGTCAAAACAGTTTTATTTCAAACAATTCAGTTTAGCATAAGTACGCAGTTTAGGTGTCAAAACAGTTTTATTTCGAGCAATTCAGTTTAGCATAAATATGCAGTTTAGTTCTATTTGATTCATAGACAGAACCTTATCAGGTGCTACCAGTCCCGGCCAGAGTGGACCTGGGAACGATGGTAATAAAGAGGTACTCCGTATTCCCTAAAGTTTCAGCATTACAGGAACCTCACAAGCAGATTGTTTAGTGTCGTATCCAGGACATTCGTTGGTGTGGGGAGGAGGGTCTTATCCCTCTGCAAAGAGGCAGTCAGTGTATTCTACTGCCCCAACCGACAGGGCAAGCGTGTTTGATTGTGTATGTTTGTATGTGTATGTGTGCGTGCGTGTGTGTGTGTGTTTGTGTGTATATGTGCATATGTTTTTTGTGAATGTATATGTGTGTCTTTGTGTGAGTTTGTGAGTGCGTGCGTAATTGTGTGCATTTATATGTGTGTGTATGTGTGTATGTATAAGCGTGTTTGTGTGTCTATGAGTGTATGTATGTGTGTGTGTTTTTGAGTATCTATACGTGTGTCTTTGTGTGATTTCGTGCTTGCGTGTGTGTGTGTGTGTGTGTGTAGTTGCGTGAGCGTATGTAAGTGCGCATGCGTGTACTTTATTTTTCTCTCTTTGTTCATCTTCTTATATCTCATATATTTTCTCATATGTTGATCTTAGTCTTCTCGTTTTATTGGCCGATGTCTGTCTTTTTCATTTCGGTCCATTCTTCTTGATTTCGATGAGAACAGATGAAGATTTGAACGGAAGTTGAAAGAAGAAAAAAGATCCGAGGTCAAAAACTGTACATTAAATAAGAAAAAAAAAGAAAAAGAAAACGAAAAGAAATTAAGATCTGTATCTGATCCTCAAATAGAAATCCGGAATCAATACAATTGACAGTATTTTATTAAGACCCGAACAATCTTAATCACTTTATTTATCTCTCAGTCAACATAATATCGGCTATCAATAAGCCTCCCTCAACCAATGTCTTATAAAAAAAAAATTTTCTGAACTAAAGACACTGGGATTTCATTATTTCTAGTGAAACATTACACAGCCAAAACGGATATTATTAGGTATTATTCACGGCTGACAACATGCAGACTTTAAAATTCGGTCTTGTTGGACGATCGTCGTTTTTTTTACTTTTCGTTTATGATCGACTGATTTTAACGGCCGGTCAGCTCGTCAAGGGTTATTTTATGCCGAGAGGTTAGGGAATCACGTACATTGTACTTTATATTTACATATTTTGTGTTGTTTCTTATAATTTTTTGGCACACACACTTAAAGGGTATCAAGTCTTCTTAAGACAAATATTTTATATCAAATCATCGTTTCTACTATTGCAATATAATAATAATCATTTGTTCATTATATGATTTAAAGTTACTAATAATTTTTAGTAAGCAATTGTGGCTTCAAGTAATTATTCTTGATACAAATAATTTGCCCACAGTTAATGGTATTAAGTATTCCTATCTAATACTAATAATTATATAGTTCAGGTAACAATTAATAATCCTTAATAAGCAATTATGGCTTCAAGTAACTACACACACACACACACACACATTATATATATATATATATATATATATATGTATAAGTAAGTAAAGTTTGTGACCGTAGTCGAGGATGACTCGAAGGCTCCCTTTTCAATAGCTACTATATTCCGAGGTCTAGGAGAAGGCGCTACTCCATTCCCTGGATAACTCCACTTTACCCTTATACTGCTGAGTGTTAAGCAAGGAGGCATCAAGTACCATGCTGGGATTGAACCCCAGTCTCCAGGACTATTGACGAACAGTCTACCCATTAGACAACACCCCTTCTCATGTAGAGTGACTATATATACTGTGAGCACGGCATTGTACCGGGCCTTGCTTCGGGATAAGGCCGACTGCATTAATTTGCTGTTGGCTTTACCTAACAACCCCCCCATCCGGCTTTTTAGCCAAGCCATCTGGCATTCGTATCGGACGAGGCATTGTCTATATAAGGCAGACTCGAGGCCGGAAGGCACCCGCTTCGGTTGGGCGAGCTGCATTATTGACACCTTTGTATAGCAATAGACCCTTGTGGTCCAGTTTAACCTATAATCTGGCATCTGTGTCTGGACTCGTGTTTGGATCCATCTCCAGCTAGGCTAATTGGCTCACATTTCACCATGTGAGCCGATGACCACCTGGGCTCAAGCCTTGGCTCGGGTCAGACCCTTCCCTCCTCTAATCTCCACTTTAATCCGACCTTCGGATCATTTGACCTTGTGTTAAGTTCTGTCTGGTGGGAGGCAGAGACATACGGTTTTGCATCGGGATTATTAGTGTGCCTCACTATTCCTTGTCCGTCTAATTGTATCTCCCTTGCAATAAAATACCTTTTATCTTCGAACGTGTTGACAGTTCCTTTTCACTCAAGTACCACATTGTTTGATTGTATCCCTTTTAAGGACACAACAGGTAATATGCCCGTTCAGGGCGTTGTTAATGTGTGATATAACTAGAAACAGTGCTTCTTATTGCCAACTAGTTGGGCAATATTTCACTTTGATTACTAAATGGTCTTCATATATATGTACGTTTGGTTTGGGTTTTATGGCGCATCAACCACTGTTGGTTATTTGATGCCAAATCCTGCAATCACATACATATTGAATATATGATTTGTATACACATTATGTAGATACATATAGTTAAATGATCTTACAATTATATTTCTTCTTCTTCTTCTTTAGTTGGCGACGACCTTAGTCCAGGGTGACCCAAAGGCTCATTTTCAATAGCTACTACACCAAGGTCAACGAGGTGTCGAGGAGGGCGCTACTCCATTCCTTGGATTGCTCCACTTCACTCTTGATCCTTACCTTATAGTGTTGAGTGCTAAGCAAGGCAACATCAAGTACCATTTTTGAGTTTTTAGCATGACTCGACCTGGGATTGAACCCCGGTCTCCTGGACCATTAGCGAACACTCAACAATACAATTTAACATAAATCAACAAAGTTAAATGGCTCCAAGTATTGCTATATATCACTAACAAATCAATTAAACATGTCATTTATTTACATGCAGTTAAATGATCAAATAGTTCTATTCAAACAGTTCTATTTCTAGTCAAACAGCTCTATTTGACTAATAGATAGGACTCTTTCAGGTGCTACCAATCCGAGCCAGAGTGGACCTGGGAGTGATGGCAAAAAGGGGGGGGCTCTGCATTCTCACCATCTCACCATCAGATAGTTTAGTGTCATATCCAAGACACTTGCTGGGGTCTTACACCTCTGCAGAGATGCAGTCGGTGTATTCTACAACCCCAGTCGACTGGGTTCCTTAAATCTTTTTATGTAAAAATGAGTGGAGAAATCTCTAGAAAGTAAAAAAGAAACAAAATAAACGTTGTTTGGGAAGAGACAGAATAAAGATAAGAGTGAAAACATGAAACACAAGAAAAAGGAAGGAAGGAAAAAGTATGAAATACGGATGAATACGTCTCTTTACCTGCATATCTCTATTTTCTTCCTTTCTTAATCTTAAACGGACCAATCAAACAAAGCCTTATTTGCTTTCTGAATTATTCGTCACACAATCTTCTCACAATACAACCCACAACCCACAAACCTGACCTCGACCCCCCACGATTTCATTACAACTAAGATCTTTGCAACTCAGTTTCGGCAAAGGCGTTTGTTAGCCTTGGAGACTGACGAAACCAATAGATTTCTTCAAATGACGCAAGTCAGAAGACATAATATTGCTGATCACATGCTGGTACAATATCTGAAGGCCCTTCAGCACAACCACACGGTTGGGCTTGACTCTTGGAACCCCTACCCAATAAATGCAACTCTTGCAGACACATATAAAAGTATTTAGACGTATTTAATCACGTAAACTGGCAATATTGCTGCAGACAGAAAAGAATCAATGTATAGTTTAATACAATCAAATTTACACATTATAATACCATTTAACTAACTTATAAAAATTCCTAATAACTAAAAGTTTATTAATTTTTAGTTAGTTTTCATTTTTTTTTTTTTTTTCAAATTTTTTTGCCAGAAAGTGTCGTTCCGCCTTCAACACTGAGGATCAAAAAATAACTGCAGTTCGGAGACACTAATCTACAACAATTTGTCGATACGCTCTCAGCGAAACGATTATCGTCAAAGTAGATGGAATCGACGGCCCGAGTTCAAATCCAGGACGAAGCTGATGGCATGCTATTTCTCGTAAATCACTTTAGAAAAGGCATAAAATCAATTTCCTCCACTACCTCATCTATGTGTAAATAGTTGGGAGGACTGGGTTCTTTAGTCTTTGTTGGCTACCAGTTTAGGAGATGTACAGATAGAAACAGAATAATAAAAAAGGGTGATATTTTAAAAGTGAACGTAATTGGACGTAATTGCGCGAATGGAGTTCGAAATTGCTTACTAGGATGTCTCAGTCTAGTATATAACCGCTACACATCGGCAATTCCTTTTTAAATGAAGTAGATCCATAGCTAGATATACGGAGAGATTGATAGACTCGAAAGTAATCGGGAAAAATATGAATCTGTTCCACTAGATGTCAAACGACTCATTCGAAGATTTGAAAGACTCAAAGATAAAATAAGCAGAATTGAAGTGTCTGGCCTACTTAGTCAGACTCATTTAAAAGGGATAAGGCAGCTTAGACATACACACACACACACACATATATATATATATGATCGTCAAGTCACACTGACAACACAGGTTTCCCCGACACTCTCGCTTCTTCAATCCCTATCATTTTGGCAAATTTTCGGGGTTGTATCTTGTGTCTGTACAGAGTTGATGCGAGTCTTTGCTCATCGGCTAACACTGGCACATCCATTTGTATTATATATATATATATATATATATATATATTGAATGAGAGAGAGAGAGAGAGATGGTGATGGAGATATTCTAAAATTTTGACTAATTTGGTTGTTGGTTGGTTTCTTTGTTTAATGGCATATCAACCTTTGTAGGTTATTTAATACCAAAGACATTCTCCTAGAAGAACAGTAGTGTGACTATTTAATCCATAGCTGGAAGGATCTGGGGGTTCATACATTTCCCAAGGGTATTTGCCCGAAAGTAAACGTAATAGCGCGACTGGAGTTCGAACTCGCTTACTACGATTCCGCAGTCCATCGCTTTAACCATTACACCACAAGGACACCCCTTCATATTCTGACTAAAGTCCAAGATTATATGTCTCTACAGAGGATGGCTAGACCTCTTCAGAATGAAAAACCAGACCTATCAAAGGGCAAAAGAAGCTTTTTGCTCAATGGCCATCTAGCATATTATTCCTGGAAGTATTGGAACTTTTATCAAGTTGACCAATTAGGAAAAGGAAAACTCCTTTATAATACCTACGGTTGACGGGATTACTGGTTATCTTGCTTCTGCTGGTCTCTGAAGACTTAAAGAGTGGTATTCGTGTCGTACAAGCGTTGGCCACTATAATACCATGATATATATATATTCTCTTACGATCTTTTTATCTACCAACAATTTCTCTCGAAAAGGTCTCATAGCAATAGAGTTGAGATATATGCAGACTTGACCAATTGGAAGCATGCAGTTACAGATGTAGATATGAGCGACAGGAGTCTGACCCTGGTGTAGACTCTTGTGTCTGAGCTGCTCTATTTAGGCGTGCACGGTTCATTTATTTGGAGGGACACTGATGGTGGGGATGTAAGATTATGAGGGCAAGCAGGAATCTGTTAAAGATTATTCAATTGCCATATATGTTAGTCTATACGCACCAATTTAACGTTGCGTTCAAATCTTTAAAACATATTCACTCCCAACCGATTGACAGTTGTTTGCTTCAGAAAACTAACAGAACACACACTTACGCGTTCATAACGTAACGGTTATCATCTTAAAAATGGACTTGGTGAGCCAAGTTCAATCCCTGGATAGGACTGTTTCACATCACGTTAAATCTCTTTGGAAAGGCATGAGCCTGTCTTTCCTCCGTCCAGTTATAGGTAAATAGTAGAGCTGCAATCAGTCTAGGAGAAGGAAAACATTGTATTCAAACACAGATTACATAACCATCCGTTGCATACCACCTGTCATGTAGTTGTTAGGTAAAGATATAACCATCCGTGTTTCGCTATTATTTTTTCCGGTGAACGCCAGGTGACCCTGCAAGTATACAAAAGAACGAAAACCTGGCTCCAAATTCTGTTTAATTAATACCATCAGTGGAAAATAAAAAAAGTTGAATTTGCAGTAGTATATATATATATATATATATATATATATATTTCAAGCCAAGAAAGCACACGTAACCATTTAGTTCTCCGTGAGGACTGCCTAATGGCTTTAGTGGTACTGGTTTTGTATTTGAGACCTCAAAAACCATTTTTGAATTAAAATTTTAACATCACGTTAAATCTCTTTGGAAAGGCATGAGTCCGTCTCTCCTCCGTCTAGAGCTGGTTAAACTCTTTAGATTCAAATCCTGGATATATCTCTATAGATTTATTTAAAATTCAGTTAGACATGAAAAGGAAATAGCGATTAAACTAAGGACTTGAGTTTGAGAGAAACTTTTCGAAAAGGAAATAGTCTCTGTTAAAAATTACGATTCCAAAATCTACCATCTTTCAATCATGGCGTCGAAGTAACGACACTCGCTACTGTTTAGATTACTAGATATTCATCATGAGCAAATGAAGACGGGTGGCGAGGTATGGACCCAATGCATCCGCTATGGGTGAGATGCAACACAAGGTCAATGTTTAAGCATTTTCTTTCTTCTAGATTGGCTGCTGTACTAAAGCTGAAGAGTCCAATTAGCGCTACAATAAACTTATAGCCAGGGGAGGGGGCAGGCATGAGTTCATCAATTTCTCAAGGGCTTTAAAAGGAAAGGAAACATAAACTGCCTCGTTTAGGATTTGAACTTCGACTAATAGAGTTATGTTAGGAACGGCTTGCGGGGGGGGGTCTTTGTTAGTTTTCTGAAGTAGATTCCTATTAATCGGTTATGAGTGATTACTTCTGAACACATCGTTAAATTGAGATAGATAGATAGATAGATAGGTTGGTTGGTTGGTTGGTTAGAATTTATGGCATATCAACCTTTGTAGGCTATTTACCGCCAAATCCATTTTTATGTAAATCAGTTCTACTTCAAACAATTCAATTTAGCATGGGAACACAGTTTAATTGTCAAAAACATTTTTATTTCAAACTATTCAGTTTATTCAAACAGTTCTAATTCAGCTAAGTGTAAGTACTGATTTTGTTTATACAGTTGAATGTCAAAATAGTTCTATATTAAATACAGTTTCAATGTCAAAACAGTTTTATTTCAAACAACTGAATTTAGCATAAGCACGCAATTTAAATGTAAGTACGGTTTAACAGTCAAAAACATTTCTATTTCAAGCTATTAAGTTTAGTCAAACAATTTAGAGTAGCAGGAGTATGCCGTTAATTCTATTTAACCCATAGATAGGGCCCTATCAGGTGCTACCACGCCGGACCAGAGTGGACCTGGGAGTAATGGCAATGAAGGGGTGCTCTGTATTCCCGAAAGCCCAAGCATTACTGGAACCTCATCATCAGATTGTTTAGTGATATAATCAGGACATTCATTGAGGGGTCTTACACCTCTGCAGAAGTGCAGTCGGTGTATTCTACAGCCCCAGCCGACTGAACAAGATAGATAGATACAAATGAGCAGATTGACATCGATAGATAGATATGAACAGACTGAGATAGATAGATAGATAGATAGATAGATAGATAGATAGATTCAAGTTCTGAAAAAGAACAAGTGTAAGAATATATGTCTATACATCCATTATTAAATTCAATCAGGCAGGAACAGGTTTACCAAACAAATAATGAATGGACTGACGACTTGAGTTAATGGAAATTTTTTAGCCCTCGTGTCTCGAGGGAAAGAATCTCAATTTAAAAATGGTTTTTGAGGTCTCGAAGACAAAACCAGTACCACTAAAGCCATTAGGCAGTCCTCACGGAGAACTAAATGGTTACGTATGCTTTCTTGGCTTGAAATATATATATATATATACTACAGCGAACTCAACTTTTTTATTTTCCACTGATGGTATTAATTAAACAGAATTTAGAGCCAGGTTTTCGTTCTTTTGTATACTTGCAGGGTCACCTGGCGTTCACCGGAAAAATAATAGCGATACACGGATGGTTATATCTTTACCTAACAACTACATGACAGGTGGTATGCAACGGATGGTTATGTAATCTGTGTTTGAATACAATGTTTTCCTTCTCCTAGACTGGTTGCAGCTCTACGATTTACCTATAACTGGACGGAGGAAAGACGGGCTCATGCCTTTCCAAAGAGATTTAACGTGATGTGAAACAGTCCTATCCAGGGATTGAACTTGGCTCACCAAGTCCATTTTTAAGATGATAATCGTTACGTTATGAACGAGTAGGTGGGTGTTCTGTTAGTTTTCTGAAGCAAACAACTGTCAATCGGTTGGGAGTGAATATGTTTTAAAGATTTGAACGCAACGTTAAATTGGTGCGTATAGACTGACATTTATGGCAATTGAATAATCTTTAACAGATTCCTGCTTGCCCTCATAATCTTACATCCCCACCATCAGTGTCCCTCCAAATAAATGAACCGTGCACGCCTAAATAGAGCAGCTCAGACACAAGAGTCTACACCAGGGTCAGACTCCTGTCGCTCATATCTACATCTGTAACTGCATGCTTCCAATTGGTCAAGTCTGCATGTATCATCACAACTCTATTGCTATGAGACCTTTTCGAGAGAAATTGTTGGTAGATAAAAAGATCGTAAGAGAATATATATATATCATGGTATTATAGTGGCCAACGCTTGTACGACACGAATACCACTCTTTAAGTCTTCAGAGACCAGCAGAAGCAAGATAACCAGTAATCCCGTCAACCGTAGGTATTATAAAGGAGTTTTCCTTTTCCTAATTGGTCAACTTGATAAAAGTTCCAATACTTCCAGGAATAATATGCTAGATGGCCATTGAGCAAAAAGCTTCTTTTGCCCTTTGATAGGTCTGGTTTTTCATTCTGAAGAGTGTCTAGCCACTTTCGTCACCAGACAAACTTGGTGGGGGGTACTAGTTTAGTCACTAATGATCGAACTATGAAGCAGACATTTTTTTTGTACAGGCAAATAAGCTTGTTGTAGACTCTTGAAAATTCAGTATCTTATTGCTATACAGCTTATCAGATGACTGACCAATTGTTATGATTTCAGGTTCAAATGAACAGCTTCAGCAGGAATTGGAATACACCCTACTAAAGCCTGATTGTTACAGCTGGTGAATTTCAAAAATGCAATCTGGACGTGAGGACACTTTAGAAAAACGATATGCTATAAAATTTTGTTTCAAATTTGGAAAAAAAATACCACAAAATGATGCCAGAGAAACGTATGGAATACTTCAGACTGCTTTTCGACCATCTTGCATGAATCGAGCATCAGTTTTTGAGTGGCATAAGATATTCAAGGAAGGCAGGGAATCTGTGAGGGATGATGAGAGGTTTGGAAGGAGTGAGGACGTCAATACACCATGTTGATTGCTAAAGGGTTAGGTTTAGGGTTAGGGGTTACAATGTTGAGGTTTTAAGAAAGTTCAGGAAGAGATTCCGTCGGAAGAGGCCAACACTCTTCAAATCGGGTTAGTGGCATTTCCACCAGGACAATACACCAGTCCACAACTTCATCCTAGTCACAGACTATTTGACCAAGATGGGTATCAACACAGTTCCTCACCGTCCCTATAGTCGAGACCTTGCTCCCTGTGACTTTTGGTTATTCTCTAAGCTCAGAGGCTGTCGTTATGAGACAATTGAGGAGATGAAAGAGGCTGTGACGAAGGTCATTGACACGCTCACACAAGAGGACTCCCAGAAGTTGTTGGAACGGTAGAACAAGTGCATTGCACCCGAAGGCGATTATTTCGAAGGAGACCAGAGTTTCATGTGTGTACTATCAATAAAAGTGTCCATACGAAAAAAGTCTGGAAACTTAATTAATGACCCTCGTATATATATATATATATATATATATATATACCAAGCGTAAAACTATATATATATATATATATATATATATATATATGTATAAGGTTCATTAAATAAATTCGATAAAAAAAATCCTGTTTTTTTTGGTGTTATTGATTCATATCAATACCCGTAACAGGATGGAAATAAATTTATAATCCTAATGTGACCGTTTTTTTTGTTTTTCTTAAAGATATATATATATATATATATATATATATATATATATCAAGCTGACATAAAGTTAAGCGAGTTTCGATCCCATCTTGTAGCATCTTGCAAGAATACCCACATCGATGCATTGTGATATAACGAAACAGACTGTCGAAATATATTAATGCTAAACCAAATTGTTTGGGATAGAACTGTTTTGACATTTATACAGCGTATTTATCAATTGTGTGAAATAGAAATTTTTTTTCGACATTTAACTGAGAGTAAACAATAAATTGTATTTATGCTAAATTAAATTGTTTGAAATAGGACTGTTTATATGTCTGAAAATGGATTTGGCATTAAATAAACTACAATGGTTGATAGGCCGTAAAACAAATGATTTTCATATTGCTGCACAAATATATATCATCAGATAAAAATGCAATTTCTTCCAAGCAGCAGTTGTGTCAATTCTACTATTTGGATGCACCTCATGGATGCTTAGTATATGCAGAGAAAGCGAGACAGGAATTGCACAAGAATGCTACAAGCTATTTTGAACAAATCTTGAGAACAACGTCCTAAAAAAAACAGCAGCTGTATGGCTACCTACCTCCCATTTTTAAAACACTCAAAAAAAAAAATGGACAAAACATGCAGGACACAGCTGGAGAAGCAAGGAGAAACTCATAAGTGATATTTTCCAATGGATCCCTTCACGCAGACATACAAATGTTGGCTGACCAACAAGAACTTATCAACAACAGCTCTGTACAGACACAAGATATTGTCTAGAAGACCAGCCAGAAGTGATGGATGATGGAGACGAATGGTGAAAGACAGTCAGGGCCATGCTGGCATCGCAGCATGATGATGATATATATATACATATATATATATACTAGTGGTGGGAATAAGTATAAGACACCCCATTAAATTGATAATTTTCTTATTACTGCACAAATTCCACTGGGATTTATTAGTATTAGACAGCAATATTTGAAATCATTTAACTGTACGCAAACAAATGATTAGTATTAGACTTATTAGTGTTGGATATATATATATATATATATATATATATATATATATATATATATCATCTGATAAAAATGCACTTTCTTCCAAGCAGCAGTTGTGTCAATTCTACTATATGGATGCACCACATGGATGCTAAGCATATAGAGAGAAAGCTAGACAGGAATTGCACAAGAATGCTACAAGCTATTTTGAACAAATCCTGAGAGCAACATCCTGAAAAATTTCACCTGCATGGCCACCTACCTCCCATCTCTAAAACATTCCAAATAAAATGAACAAAACATGCAGGACACTGCTGATGAAAGTTATACAAAACAAACAGACGTGAGAACCTATAAAAGCAGAACCATATGTGTTATCATTCAACAAACAAGAGAACAGAGATGAGGTAGAAAGCAAAGATGCTGGAGATGTTCCAATGGATCCCTTCACACAGACATACAAATGTTGGCTGACCAACAAGAACTTATCTACAACAGCTCTGTACAGACACAAGATATAGTCTAGAAGACCTGCCAGAAGTGATGGATGATGGAGACGAATGGTGAGAGACAATCAGAGAAATCCATACTGGCAATACAGCATGATGATGATATATATATATATATATATATATATATATATATATATATATATATATATATATATATATATATTTACAGAGTAGAAATAAGTATAAGACAGTCCATTAAATTGTTAATAATTTTCTTATCACTGCACAAATTACTCTGAAAATTTGTGTGGTACCTAGATCCAATGGGTATTAGTATACATATTCGATTTTATAACAACTTTGCACCAAACATGTTATTAACAAAACTTCATTTTCGAGGGTGGGAATAATTATAAGACAGTTTTGAAAAATTACATATCTGGTTTACTTCAGAAAGCCAACAGAAGAATAAGTGCATACACAGATTATAAAAAGACACTTATCATGATTTTAAGCCACGTGAGCCCTATTTAAACATTTCATAATTGAATACAGTTACTTCAAAATGCCTAGGAACTCCCCACTTAATGAAAATGAAAAAAGGCAAATTTCTACTTATAAATTGGAAGGAAAATCTATAAGTTTCATTGGAAGAGAACTGTCATGGTCCCGAACAGTTGTGAGAATTTATCTAAAGGACCCTGAATCGTATGTCACAAGGAAATGTCCAGGTCATCCTCCTAAAATTACAAATGCAGCCAGACGTTGACTTTTTCGAGACGCTTCTAAAGGACAATCAAGCTCAAAAGATCTGCAAAAATCTCAGAATTTACATTTCACTCCAAGAAGAGTTTGTCACCTCCTCCAAATCTCGTATATCGAAACAGGAAAAAAGCCCCTGGTTTTAATGCTAAACACAAAAAGATACGCGTAGATTGGATGAAGAAAAAAATAACATGGAGAAAGGAGAAATAGGAAATCGTGGTGTTTTCTAATGAGAAAAGGTTAAATTTTGATGAGCCCGACGGCTTCCAGTGTTATTGGCATGATTTAAGAAAGAAGCAGCAGTTAATTTCAGAAATACCATTTAGCGGTGGATCAGTTATGGTTTGGAGAGCTTTTACTGCGTCCGAAAAGGTTGATTTAGTAGTAATGGAAGGGAAACAAAACTCTGCTCTCTCTCTATATATATATGTGTGTGTGTGTGTGTATGTGTGTGTGTGTGTGTGTGTGTGAGAAAAAAGTCTTTTCCAATTTATGAATCGTCTAGACACCAATAATGCCATTTTTTTAATAGGAGAACACAGCCATACACACTTCTAAACTCACTAAAGACTGGCTTAAATTTTAAAAATATTGAAGTTTTGGACTGGCCCACTAGGTCTCCAGATTTGAATCAAATAGAAAATATGTGGGGAATTTTGTCAAGAAGTGTATAAAAAAATAAACATCAATTTGAACGCAGAGAAACTTTAAAATCTTGCATTAAACGGTATTAGAATGAAATTCCATCTGAAACTCTCAGAAAACTTATTAATTCAATACAAGACAGGTTTGTTGAAGTATTACAATTGAAAGGGAATAAATGTAAATATTGAATTTTGTACAATTTTGCCGTTAAATATAAATTTTCTAAACTATCTTATAATTATTTCCACCCTTGAAAACGTATTTTTCTTAACTTTCTGAATAAATTTTTTATAGTGGAAAGTTGTTATAAGATCGAATAGGTACACTAATAACATTGAATCTAGGTACCACACATAAATTTTCGGAGGAATTTGTGCAGTAATAAGAAAATTATTAACAATTTTATGGGTTGTCTTATACTTATTTCCACCACTATATATATATATTTGTATCAACCTGTAGATCCGCGTGCGTTTCTACACGGCAAAATAACTCCGCAACGCGCATGCTTGTTTCTATAGTAATATTTGCGCTCTCGTCAACGTTTGCTGAGGTGGTCGGAGATGATGAAGATTTTGACAAAGTACGTAGGTTCACGGCTGGTGTAAATCCAAGGAGTCAAGGTCGACAGGATTACAACAACACAAACCGCACTCCGGGGTAAGGCTGTCAGATTGGCGCACCCTGTTACAATTAGGAAATATGTTTTCTTCTCTTTCGTTTTATCGACATAAAATATCTTCAATGTTTCTTCCTCTTCCTCTTCCTCCACGCCCGAACATTTTTTTTTCTCGCTCTCCTTGTTTCTCGCATCGAATCCACTTTGCCAATCTCCGACATATTCTAAACATCCCCGCTTTTCTTTTTAGTTTGTTTGTTTGCTTATTTTCTTAATTCGAAATGTCACTTTTGTTTGGTTTCTTTATTTAATGCCATATCAACCTCAATGGGTAATTTAATGCCAAAGCCATACTTGTAGAACAAGAACAGTGATTGTATTTAACCCAAAGCTGCTGGGGATAGGGGAGTTCATGCCTTTCCGAAAGGGAATATAATAGAGCGATTGAAGTTCGAACTTGCTTATTTCGAGACTGCAGTCCAACACTTTAGCAAATATGTCACAGGATCTCTCCCTATCACTTAGTGCCTCCATTGAAACATCGATAGCCAATTTTCCGCCATTGTCCAAAGATGTTTATGCTCCAAAAGAGGCCAGGCTTTTAACAACAAATAAGGAGTGGTATTATTTTTTCAATATAAATCCATCTCGGTATTTGACAATGTTAATTAGGCATTCTTTTGCACGCATATATATATATATATATATAGAGAGAGAGAGAGAGAGAGAATTGAACAGTTTATAAGATGCATAGGCTTATAAAATGTACAGGCTAATAAGACGTGACGCTCATAGGAAATAGACACGGCGACACGGTTTCAAATCCTGGACAATGCTGTATACATTTTCCATGGTGCTAATACATTTGGCGAAGGTATGTATTAAACTATTCTCCTCCCAGCTATGGATAAATGGTAAAGCAGACCGGGCTCTCTAACCTTGGTATAGTAACCGGTCTAAAAGAAAACTGAGAATTCAAAGCTCTTAAACTCCACTTAAAATTGACCTTGTGTCACATCCAGTTTATAAAAAAAGTATTTCTAACTATAGAATAAGGCTGACCACGCGTGGCAGATTAACAGCATCTTTGGCGTTTTAATGTGGAGAAGTGGGCTAAGGCAATAAGGCACCAATAGCTGCTCTATCATTTGAAGAACAGCAGCTCTTAAACTTCAGTGCGCATTCGGAAGCCGGCCTGTAAAGCAAAAAAATAAGATAGCCAACAGAAAGGTATTTGTCACTTGCTCCTTTAACGAATAAAAAACGGAAACGTAGAGTGGTGTAATGTTTAGTAAACCTTCACGAGTGAGTTCGAGTCTCATTGGGTGCCCCATTGACTCGGCCTTGTGCCACATCTAAAGAAAATGCTTAGTAAATTACTTTAACCATTAAAAAGTCACTGAATTGACAGGAGCTATCCGAGCTGAAAGTTAACTTAACCGAAAATTCATTTAAATTCAACTGAACAACAAAACCCAAGTATACGACTGAAAGTCAACAAAAGAAAACTCAACTAAGATTAAATGACAGCTGAAAAATCAACTAAATATTAAATGCAACTACCAGAACAACTAAAATTCAAAGAGCTTTGTGAACATACACTCACTCACAGATAAGTCCCGCAAATTACAACAAATTTGCAAAATCAAATAATACTACAGTTTGGGACGATAAAATTGTCGCCCTAAAAAAGACGGCATGATTCCATTTCTGTTCAATGAAAACCGGTTTTCTTTTTTTTTGTTGCAGACCATCTACTAGTTGGCCAGTTGTGTACAAATCCCAAGAGCGATAGGAGCCTTCTATCATGTCTGAAAGTGACACAATGTTCAACGAGCGAGATCGGAGATGCGCCGCTGTACAACACATGCTCTCTACCGATCCAAGTTATGACAGCCAGAACCATCGCTGGATTGCCACGAATAACAGGGATGTGCCCAGGGTGATGAAAACAAAGTTTCTGGCTACGGTTATGGTCTTTGGTGTGATTTCAAGTGAGGGCTACATCATGCCACCGCACATCTTCGAAGTCGGCTTGAAAGTCAACACCAAAGTGTACCTGGATGTGCTGAAAAGTGTGGTGATCCCCTGGTGCAATCAGGTGGCCGGTAGCCGACCCTTGGTGTGGTAGCAGTACTCGGCGCCGGCCCACAAGTCCAATGAAACCCAGGCTTGGCTTCAGAAGGAGTGCTACGACATTGTGCACTTCTCTCACTGGCCCCCCTCCTCCCCCGACCTGAACCCACTGGACTACTTCGTTTGGTCATACGTCGTGAACATCACCAACATGATTTCCCACAACATCAAAGCCAGCCTGATCGCCGCCATCCGCCGAGTATTCACCGAGCTCCCGCCGGTGCTTGTTGCCTGTTCCGGATCCGTATCGAGGCGGTGATTGAGGCTGAAGGCGTCTACATTGAATCAATGTAAGCTCAACTATATAATCAATAAAAGTTTTAAAATAAAGATGTAGTGTTGTTTTCTTTAGGACGACAATTTTAGCGTTCCACCCTGTAGATGTCAGCTCTACTACATAATCAAGTTAGCTGAGTTGATATTTTCAATAAAAGTTTTAAAATAAAGCTGTAGTGTTGTTTTCTTTAGGACGACAATTTTATCCTTCCACCCTGTAGATGTCAGCTCTACTACATAATCAAGTTAGCTGAGTTGATTTTTTCAATAAAGGTTTTAAAATAAAGCTGTAGTGTCGTTTTCTTTAGGACGACAATTTTAGCATTCCGCCCTGTATCTTTTGTTTCTTGTTTCTTTTATATAAAACTTGTTTTCTAAAACTTTGTCGTCTGTATTATTTCGAATCAGTATCTGAAGTAGAAAACCGTGGAACATACCGTTTAAAATTACCTACTAAAGCACCCCACCCCAATATTTTCCCAATATATTGAAAATTTGGTAGTTTATCCATATATTACGAAATTCTAATTATTATTTTCCTTTATATTATCCGTTTTAATGATTGCGGATTTTTTCATCGTTATTTTCCTTTATACTCGAGTTGAAAAGGATTAAGGGTGAATACTTATAAAATGCACCTCAATAACGACAGCCATTTAAAGAGCCTCATCAGTCGTTATTATATAGGGTTGTAAAATCACGGGTGGAAAAGTAGATGTGACACTGTCAGGTGGAAAAAAAATCACAAATACACACACACACGCACGCACACACACACACACACACACACACATATATATATATATATATATATATATATATATATATACGTAAATATATCAAGAGAGCTATTCAAATATAGGAAAATAGATATAGAAAGTTAAATATATATGTGGGGTGGGCAAGATAGAGAGAGAGGGGGGGCGAGGCAAAAAGATAAAGAGAGTGTGGTTGGAGCGAGATAGATAGATAGATAGATAGATAGATAGATAGATCGTGGGGTTGAAAAAGAGAGAGAGAGAAAGAGAGAGAGAGAAAGAGTGTGTGGGGCGGAGATAAATAGATTGAGAGAGAGGGGGAGAGTGTGGGACTAGATACATACATACAGAGAGAGAGAGAGTGTGTGTGTGTGTGTGTGTGTGTGTGTGTGTGTGTGTGTGTGTGTGTGTGTGTGTGTGTGTGTGTGTGTATGTGGGAGTGCGATATAGATAGAGAGAGAGGAGCGAGATAGATAGATAGATAGATAGATAGATAGAGAGAGAGAGAGAGAGAGAGAGTGAGAGAGAGAGAGAGAGAGAGTGTGTGTGTGTGTGTGTGTGTGTGGGTGGGTGATATCAAATCATGAACACGAAAACCGTTACTTTAACTTTCATATGGTGTACACAATCATCAGACGGAAAAGTGATACATTAAATTGAAATGATTACTTGAAACTGTATGATTATTTGCGTTTGATAGGAATACTTGCATTCATACAACTGTGTGCAAATTATTTATATTAGATAGAAATACTTGACATCACATAACCGTATACAAAAAAAAAAACTCTGAAAAACAACTTCACAAAAATGTAAATATGAACATACAGTTAACGCGATTCCCTAACATCTTGGCTTAAAATAAGCCTCGAGTGGTTGACATGCCGTTAAAGTCAATCAAGCACAAAAAAAAAATTAGGTTCTGAAATTGAAAGTTTTACTTTATCCACCCTACTCTTCCGACCTTGTTCCGTAGGATTATTATCTTTATGGTATTTCTAAGCTTAGTTTGTTCGGTTTGTCTTAAAATGATACAATTATTCAATGAATTCAGCTGTGTACACACACACACACACACACACACACACACACACACACACACACACACATATATATATATATATATATATATATATATATATATATAGGTAATATTCGGTCAGGTTAAAAAGTTTGGAGTAATTCCCTCAGGACAAGAAAATCATTCAAGAGCTGAACATTTCAATTTTCCTGGTAGAGAGCTCAATGTAATTTATTACAGAGCAATATTTCTTTAAGAAAAGAAAAAAAAACAAAGACCGGTTAATTCATGATTATAAATTTATTTCGGTCCCGTATTTTCAGTTTCTGGTGTGAACCAAAACACATGAAGAAAAAAATTAATACAGGACTTCTTCAGACCCAATGAATTATCCATTGGGTCTGAAGAAGTCCTGTATTAATTTTTTTCTTCATGTGTTTTGGTTCACACCAGAAACTGAAAATACGGGACCGAAATAAATTTATAATCATGAATTAACCGGTCTTTTGTTTTCTTCTTATATATATATATATATATATATATATATATATATACGTGTGTGTGTGTGTGTGTGTGTGTTGATTTATAATTACCTAATTGTCTAATTTAATGTAAAATGTATTCTTCGCTATAACGGTAATGACTCCATCAAGCTTTGTATTCTATCGGAAGAAAAAATCTTTTTAAAAAAGATTGTCGAAATAAATTTCATAATGGATCTTATCTGTTAAGCTTTACCAGATAATGTATATATGTGTGTGTGTTTGTGTGTGGGGGGGTGTGGGTGTAACAGTTTGGGGGAGGTGGGGGTCACGTTAAACATTTGGAAAAGTTAGAAATAATTGTAGATATAACTGTATATGTAGATATACAGAAAAAATACAAGAAAGAAATTTTCACATTTCATAGCAATATTAACGTTTTAAGAATTCATAAAATTTACGATTGTTTTAAAAGCAGGGTGTGACAAAAATAACTTCCACATTTTAAACTGTCATTTTTGTGGTGCAAGTGAACTTAGGCAAGTGATAATGATAGCTCCATCTTCCAAATGTTTTATTATTCTTTTCGCAGATATATTACCCAGTCGGCTGGGGCTGTAGAATACACCGACTGCTTCTCTGCAGAGGGGTAAGACCCCCACCCAACAAGTGTCCTGAATATGACACTAAACAATCTGATGGTGAGGTTCCAGCAAGGCTGGATCTTAGGGGAATGCGAAGTACCTCTTCATTGCCATCGCTCCCAGGTCCACTCTGGACCGAAGTGGTAGCACCTGATAAGGGTCATATCTATGGGGTAAATAGAACTAAACCCTGCTTCTTTCATTATACTGATTTTTGCATTTGAATTGCGTATTAATACTAAACTGAATTGTTTAGAATAGAACGGTTTTGACATTAGAACTGCGTACTAGTGCTGAACTAAATTGCTAAAAATAGAACTGTTTTGACGTCTAAACTGTGTACTTATGCTAAACTGAATTATCTGAAATAAAACTGTTTGATATTTAACTCTGTTGATTTGCAAGTCGGCTGGGGCTGTAGAATACACTGACTGCTTCTCTGCAGAAGGGTAAGACCCCCCCCAACGAGGGGAATGCGGAGTACCCCTTCATTGCCATCGCTCCCAGGTCCACTCTGGCCCGGATAGGTTGCACCTGATAGGGCCGTATCTATGGGTTAAATAGAACTAGCAGCATACTAATGCTAAACTGAATTGTTTGAATAAACTGAATAGCTTGAAATAAAAATGTTTTTGACAATTAAACCGTACTTACATTTAAACTGCGTGCTTATGCTTAACTGAATTATTTGAAATAGAACTGTTTTTCGACATTAAAACTGTATTTACACTTAACTGAATTGTTACATATAACTGCTTGAATACACACTGAGTTTGCTGTTGAAACGATTTTTGAGGTTGGTGAATCTGTAAATGCAACACACAGAGCTTTTCCAGCTCATTTCATGTTACGTTGCAATGATGCTATTCCGGATAGAAATTTGATATTGCTATTGACTAAAAAATTCTGAACTAAAGGTTTATCGATTATATGAAATCCACAAAAACATCAAAGTGTTTGATACGGGGAAAATGTCCGGACAGTTGGTTGTGTTCAGCTCATAAACATGCTTCTGCTTGGTGGGAGAATAATTGGATTCATACCTTTCCCAAGGGTATTAGTGCTATGTGAAATGCAATCAATCTCATCTAGGATTTGAACTCGTGTCAACGTATCCATTTCCTACGACTATAACCATTACACCACGGGCACCTCCTTTACGTTTTATATACATTTATTCTTATTTATAGTACAGTAATATGATTTTATGTGCTTCCAACACTTTTCTAGTTATGTTATTTCAATATTTGTAGCAGACAGACGTAAAGTCGAATAAAATGACGTAAACTTGATCTTTATTTGTCCATTTCCTACGACGATAACCATTACACCACGGGCACTTATTATAAGTATCTAAAATGTAAATAAAAACGTATTTGCGAGCTAGAATATCGAATTTTATATTTTTGGATACAAAACCTACTTCGCCGGGAACTTATTCTATTATTGGTGTTAATGTTTCCAGTAAGTTCCCACATACTTTCAAGCTATAATACTTTTGTCTGATAGAAGATAACACACTGTATTCAATGTGTAAGAACGCCTGGCAAGCTCCACAAAATGGACGTTTTTCCTATTTCCTCTGCGGGAATGGTGCACCAATTATGAAGATATAAAACTTGGAGATGTTTTTACGCATCAAAACCAAAAGATTTTTATGCCTGAGATAATAACTTCCCTGGTCGTTGAAAATGAAGGTAAACTATTTAGATGATTGAATTTTTAATTGATCATTAAATATAAATATATATCACAACAACAAAAAAATTGACTGTCGTTCAGTTGGTGGAGCAAAGAATACGTTGAGAGCATCCTCTGCAGACAGGTAAAACTCACGCTTAAAAAAGAAAGCGTATTATAAAACAATTACTGTGATGGTTAATAGTTATAATTATTTCCTTATTTAGTTTGGTTAGGTCGCGAATTATTCAAGGGTCTTTTAGTTAATTAAAAATCTTTAAGTGGAAATGTACGTCAAATTGGAAAATTCAAAAGCGTACACGGGGGACTTACGTTTAACATCTGACGTCAAAATAACGTTAGGAAAGACAGGAAGGCCAAATATAAATAAAATGGGTTCCAGTCGTGTCAAAAGTTTGATTGAGGCAAAATAAAGATATAATGAAAGTTATGGACATGTGTGATGATTATGATGATATGACACAAAAACTTAGAGAGACGACATCAATCTGATGATATACTTGATTTTAGAATATACAAAAATTACCGAATTTTGAAAAGTAGTCATTTGAGGAATTGAGTTGTCAGTAGTCAGTTGAGAAGTTGTCAGTCGTGAAGTTGAGACCCTCAGAGCACTTCGGGGCAGTGGGGGGGATGACTCTGAGTAGCGGCAAGGGTATCTCTGTTCATAGACCCTTACAAGCTCTCTCTCTCTCTCTCTCTCTCTCTCTCTCTCTCTCTCTCTCTTTCTTGTGCTTCGATGACAGAAAATTGTATGCTGTCTGAACAATAAACAGTTAGAAATAAATATCCCTTCAATATAATTTTGCATTATAAAACAAAATTACAAAATTTAAATAAACAACTGAAATAAATATAACTTCTCACAAGTATTAGATTTTAAGAATAATTAAAAGGACATTTTTTATTGGTTGAGAATAAAAAGCTGTCTTTGTGTAAATATTAATTTTATAACTATAAATAAGCAGACATTGTTTAAAAGACACGTATGACATATAACTTCACAGTCAACAAAAAATTTTTGACATGGAATGACGTCGCTTCAAATAACCAACGTTACACACCAAAAAAAGTAATGAAACTTCGAAGACAACTATTCTTTGAAAGAAAAGAAAACAAAGAACCTAAGCTAAGTATTAATCTAGTTGTGCTTTTATTTGGGTCTATATATGTATATATGTGTTTAAGTGCTTGAATATGTGCAATATAAATTTGACTCAGCTATGTGTTAACTTTTCTCATAAAACTTCACACAAAAAAGTATTACGTTGGTTAATAATTAACATAAATATTTTAAGTTGGATTAAATGAATTTTCCAATAAAACACCTTCGTATCGCAAACAGCTGAGTTGTCTTGTGTTTAAAGAAATAAAATCTATTGATGTTCGAGATGGTGCCATGGTGTTGCACTCTTCATATTTGGTACCGTGACTAGCATAACATCACAGTATCCTGGATATGACACGGAAATAAATCCGGTTGTGAGATTCCAGTTATGAAGCACTGAACCGGAGAGGTAGTACCTGTTAGACTCCCATCTATGGATCAAATAGATTTAGTTCAGATAATGTTTAAAACCATTTTGAAATACATTGACTCTTAAAACATTGATACTGTAACTACGTAGGGAGTTTTAAACTCTTCCTACGTAGTTCCAATATTAATGTTTTAAAACAAAGGTCCTCAACATTTTCAGCAGACGAGCCACAAAACTTAACTCATCAACGATCAGGCCCGCGATCTTAAAAGGATAGAAAAAAAAATCACAAGATAATAATCGTAATTTATTAAGGAAACATCTGACGTTGTTTGTAATCACAAAAAGATGTAATGTCAGGGTCAAATGAAGAGGTTGACAGAAGGAGCACATCAAATAAGCAAGGTTGGTTGGTGGGTTGGCTGGTTGGTTTTACGACGCATCAACCCTTTTCGGATCATTTAACGCCGAATTAAGTCTGTTTGATAAAAGTTTGTACGTTTCAAAATCTTCACATCTTTAAATATGCATAAGTACAGTTTTTTGTTTCCACACAACTAAATGTAAAAACAGTTCTATTTCAAACAAATCAGTTTGGCATAAGTACACAGTTTAAATGTCAAAACAGTTCTATTACAAACAATTCAGTTTAGCATAAGTACGCAGTTTAAAAGTGAAAACAGTTAAATTTAGCATAAGTACGTAGTTTAAATGTCAAAACAGCTCTATTTCAAACTATTCAATTTAGTTAAATGGTTACAAGTTTTGGTATGGCTATCTAACAATTCAATTAAACATCAGTCATTTGTTAACACATAGTTAAATGAAAAAACAGTTCTATTTCAAACAACTCAGTTTAATATAATATAAGCACTCAGTTTAGTTCTATTTGACTCATAGATAGGATCCTATCAGGTGCTACCACTCCAAGCCAGGGTGGCCCTGGGAGCGATGGCAATAAAGGGGTACTTCGCATTCCCCAAAGCTCCAGCATTACCGGAGCTTAAGCGTCAGATCGTTTAGTGTCATATCCAGGACACTCATTTGGAGGAGTCTTACCCTTCTGTAGAGATGCAATTGGTGTAATCTGCAGCCCAAGCCGACTGACCAAGACAAGTAAGGATTTGACAGTTGCAAGGACAGCGTATTCTTGGCGATCTTTATTTTGGTGACAAAAACTCTTCACATAGAATATGGTTCTAAACATGCACACTACTTTCTGGGTGTGGGTGATAATATTTCAGATGGACGCATGTGGTTCTTATAGAAATCGAGGATGTGGCAAGCAAGAAACTTGGACTTCAAATCTTCTGGCCACTGAAGATCAATGGCTTCCATCTGCAGCTGCAATGATTCTTCTTCACATCAAAAGGAAAAGAGAAAATTTTAGAAGTTGGGTGGCAAAAGTAAATATTACCACAATCGTCAAACAGGAAAGTAAAATTTCAGTGTCAAGCTCAATCATTTGAATAACTGTTTTTTATATATATATGTTGCCATTGCTCCCAGGTCCACTCTGGCACGAAGTGGTAGCACCTAATAGATTTCTATCAATGGGTCAAATTGACATTTAAACTGTGTACTCATGCTATACTGAATTGTTTGACATAAAACCGTTTTTACATTTAACTGTGTGAAAACAAAAACTGTGTACTGATGATAAACTGAATTGTTTGAAATAGAACTGTTTTAACGTTTAACTGGGTGGAAACAGAAAACTCTACTTAATCTACACTGAGTTTTATATATATATATATATATACGTGGTGCCTTCAATAAGTTTCCATACTTTTTTTGTACAGGCATTTAAGATTGTCGTAGACTCTTGAAAATTCAGTATCTTATTGCTATACATCTAATGAAATTACTGATCAATTTTTATGATTCCAGGTTCAAATCAACAACTACAGTAGCAATTGGAATACACGCTACAAAAAACTGATTGTCACAGCTAGTGAATTTCAAAAATGCAATCTAGACATGAGGACACTTTAGAAAAACGATATGCGATAAAATTCTGTTTTAAACTTGGACAAAATGCCACAGAAACGAATGGAATGTTTTAGACTGCTTTTCGACCATCTTGCATGAATCGAGCATCAGTTTTTGAGTTGCATAAGAGATTCAAGGAAGGCAAGGAGTCTGTGAGGGATGATGAGAGGTGTGGGAGGAGTAAGGGAGTCAATACACCAGAGTTGATTGTCCAAAGAGTTAGGTTTAGAGTTAGGGTTAGGGTTAGGGTTACTATGTTGAGGTTTTAAGGAAGTTCAGGAAGAGATTCCGTCGGAAGAGGACAGCACTCTTCAAATCGGGTCACTGGCATTTCCACCAGGACAATGCACTAGTCCACAACTCCATCCTTGTCGCAGGTGTTTGACCAAAATGGGCATCAAGACAGTTCCTCACCCTCCCTATAGTCCAGACCTTGCTCCCTGTGACTTTTGGTTATTCCCTAAGCTCAGAGGCTGTCGTTATGAGACAATTGAGGAGATGAAAGAGGCTGTGACGAAGGTCACTGACACGCTCACACAAGAGGAATTCCATGGGGCCTTCCAGAAGTTGTTGGAACGGTACAACAAGTACATTACAGCCGGAGGAGATTACTTCGAAGGGGACTAGAGTTTCATGTGTGTACTATCAATAAAAGTGCCCATACGAAAAAAGTCTGAAAACTTATTTAATAATCCTCGTATCTCAAGGTGCCCAGTCAGCTGGGGCTGCGGAATACACTGTCTGCATCTCTACAGAGGGGTAAGACTCTACCAACGAATGTCCTGGATTTGACACTAAACAATCTGATGGTGAGGCTTTAGTAATGCTGGAGCTTTTTAGGGATGAGGAGTACACCTTTGTTGCCATTGCTCCCAGGTCCACTCTGGCACGAAGTGGTAGCATCTAATAGATTTCTATCAATGGGTCAAATTGACATTTAAACTGTGTACTCATGCTATACTGAATTGTTTGACATAAAACCGTTTTTACATTTAACTGTGTGAAAACAAAAACTGAGTACTGATGATAAACTGAATTGTTTGAAATAGAACTGTTTTAACGTTTAACTGGGTGGAAACAGAAAACTCTACTTAATCTACACTGAGTTGTTTGAAATAGAACTTAACATTTAACTCTGTGTAAACAAAAGACTGATGTTTAATTAAATTTTGCCCAGTCGGCTGGGGCTGTAGAATACACCGACTGCTTCTCTGCAGAGGGGTAAGATCCCCCCCCCCCCAACGAGTGTCCTGAATATGACTCTAAACAATCTGATGGTGAGGTTCCAGCAAGGCTGGAGCTTTGGGGAATGTGGAGTACCCCTTCATTGCCATCGCTCTCAGGTCCACTCTGGCCCGGAGTGGTAGCACCTGATAAGGGTCATATCTATGGGGTAAATAGAACTAAACCCTGCTTCTTTCATTATACTGATTTTTGCATTTGAATTGCGTATTAATACTAAACTGAATTGTTTAGAATAGAACGGTTTTGACATTAGAACTGCGTACTAGTGCTGAACTAAATTGCTAAAAATAGAACTGTTTTGACGTCTAAACTGTGTACTTATGCTAAACTGAATTATCTGAAATAAAACTGTCTGACATTTAAATCTGTGTATTTCCCAGTCAGCTGGGGCTGTAGAATATACTGACAGCACCTCTGCAGAGGGGTAACCCAACCCCTAATGAGTGTCCTGGATATGACACTAAACAGTCTGATGGTGAGGTTCCAGCAGTGCTGGAGCTTTGGGGGATGCGGAGTACCCCTTCATTGCCATCGCTCCTAGGTCCACTCTGGTCCGGAGTGGTAGCACCTGATAGGGCCGTATCTATGGGTTAAATAGAACTAACAGCATACTTATGCTAAACCGAATTGAGTAAACTGAATAGTTGAAATAGAAACGTTTTTGACAATTAAACCGTACTTACACTTAAATTGCGTGCTTATGCTTAAGTGAATTATTTCAAATAGAAATGTTTTTCGACATTAAAACTGTATTTACACTTAACTGAATTATTACATATAACTGCTTGAATAGTTTGAAATGGAAATGTTTTTGACAATTAAACTGTGTACTTATGCTAAACTTAACTGTTTTCAATAGAACAGATTATTTACATAAAAATGGATTTGGCGTTAAATAACCTACAAAGGTTGATATTTCATAAAACCAATCAAACAAACCAACATCTAATTAAATTGTTAGTGATATATAGCAATACTTGGAACCATTTTAGTTTAGTGACAGGCTAAATTGAATTACTTGAAATAGAACTATTTTTATATTTAAACAAAAACTGTATTTGAATAAGTTGCAGTGTATAAACAAAAAGTTGTGTAATTATGCTGGACTGAATTGTCTGAAATTCAGTGAAACAATTTAATTGTGTACAAAAAATGAAATCAGGGTTGTTTAAGAATGTTATCTACAAAATGTCCATTGGCCTAGTGAGTAGAGTGTTCACCAATGGTCCGGGAGACCTGGGTTCAATCACATGTCGCGTCATACCAAAGACTTTTAAAATGGTACTTGATACCTCCTTGCTTAACACTCAGCAATATAAGGTACGTATCAAGGGTAAAGTGGAGCAATCCAGGGAAAGGGGTAGCGCCCTCCCCTACACCTCGGTGTAGTAGCTATTGAAAAGGAGCCTTCAGGTCGCCCTCGACTACAGTCGCTAACTTTAGTTTTTGACTTACTGATATATGTATTAAAAAGATTTGGCATTAAATATCCTACAATAGTCGATATACCATATAAACAAACTAAACCAAACCAAATTATATCTTCAGACAGTCATTTCCTTGCAAGATGAATTCGTATATTTTTAGTTTCGATAGATAAATAGATAGATAAGAACAGGAATAGATAGATAGATAGATAGATAGATAGATAGATAGATATGAACAGACTAGATAGATAGATAGATTGATAGATAGATATTCATATTTTCCTCACTCAATTTTTGATCTTTTTCATTATAACACTAGTTTCATCTCTCTCTCTCTCTCTCTCTCTCTCTCTCTCTCTCTCTCTCTCTCTCTCTCTCTCGTTTGCTCTCCGATTCAGACGTTTCAGCCATTTCTCCCTCCCCTCCCCACCAAAAAACGTCAATGATATTTGAATGGAGAAAAGCACACCACACGAACTATACACCTACGTATCGACACACACACACACACACACACATTTTCACAGCCTACGCAAAAACGCTGTCAAGCGTTTTTTGTTTTTTTGCTTTTTGTCTTTTTTTGTCGAATGCAAGGTCTTTAAAATCTCGACAATTCACGTTGTCACGAGCTCCCTTATACGAGAACACTCCTTATTTTTCACCGCTGAATTACCCAACCTCTCTCTCTCTCTCTCTCTCTCTCTCTCTCTCTCTCTCTCTCTCTCCTTTAAACAATTCAATAAAACGTGTTTTTGCTTAATTAGATTTCCTTCTATTTTGTTTCCATTTTTCTTTCTTTTTTCTCGTGGAGTATTGTTTACTATTATTATTTACTCCTTGAGAGTTTTTTTTTACATCAGTTTTAGCTGATGGTCTTTCACTGGAGTTTGAGTGACAGCAAGTCAACTCAAGTCTCCAGGACTCTTCTCAGTATTCTGCCCGTTCTCAATAATGTAGTAGTTTGGATGGTCTCCACCCGTCCGCCAACTTCCAAGTCCTCCAGTCCCTTTAGTAATCCTTTAGTTACTCCACCAAAAGTACCAATTACAATTTGTCACCTGCATGTTCCATAGTTTTTTCAATTCCCTAGCAAGGTCGAGGTATTTATCCTTCTTTTTACATTCTTTCAGTTTTATTCTGTGATCATCTGGGACAGCAAAGTCGAACATTTTGCAAGTTCTCATTTTTTTGTTGTTGTTGGTTATTATTAGGTCTGGTCTTCTGGCCGAGATTAGGTGATCCGTCCGTATGTCAAAGTCCCATAGGAATTTATGTGTGTTATTTTCTTGGATAGGTGCTGGGTTGTGCATATACCATTTGCTCGTATGGTTAAATTTAATTCTCTTGCACCTCTCCCAGTGTATCAACTTGCCGACCCAGTCGTGTCTAGTCTCATACTCCTTCTGCGCTAATTCACTGCATTCGCTTATTATGTGATTGATCGTTTCATCTCTGTCACTGCATAGAATACATTTATTATTTTGTTGCGCCTTATCTATTCTCGCTTTTATATGATTGGTTCTTACGGCGTAGTTTTGTGCTACTATAAGGAGAGGTTCTGTTTCTCTCTTAAAGTTTCCTTTTCTTAGCCAGGTCCAGATTTTCTGGTGTTAGATACTGTTTATTAGTCTTTTAAAATGCCCATAGAGTTATTTTTCTTCCCATTTTTGTTTCCTAGTTATTGTCATTCTGTTGTCCATCGTGTTATCAATATCGTTTCTGATGGCTGTAATCAGTCTTCCATCGTGTTTTGTATATAGTCTTCGAGTCGTTATATCGATGGGTCAACGCTGTCCTCAATACTAGCAAGTCCGCTTCCACCCTCTTTTCTTGATACATATAATCTGTCAACGTCGTCTCTGGGATGTAATGCCTTATGCATGGTCTTAAGTTTTCTCGTTCTTTGTTCCATTTGTTTAAGTTCATATCTGGTTCTCTTCAGAAAGGGTCCGGAATATCTAACGAGGGGTAAAGCCCAGGTATTTATACCTATGATAAGGTTTCGGCTAGAGAGTTTTGTCTCTTGTAGTTTTCTAGTTCTCCGGAGATATTCTTTTTGAATTTTGTTTTTCATTTCCACTTGTTTGATGGTATCAGCCTCCAAGAGGCGCAAGTATTTGTAGGTTTCGTTTTCTGCGATCGTTCGAATTCACTACGAGGAATTTGGCAACTTTTTCTCTTACTGGCACAGTCATCTATAGTGAATAGATAAATAAAATGGACAGGGTGATGTGTAAAAGATACCACTTACCGTAAAATCTACCAGGTAAAAAGCAAACGATTATCAGTTGGTCGGGTTTTTATGGCATATCAACCCTTATACGGCCCAGTCGGCTGTGGCTGTAAAATACATCGACTGCATCTCTGCACAAGAGTAAAACTCCCCCAACGAGTGCTCTTGATATGACATTAAACAATCTGATGGTTTGGCTCCAATTTTGGAGCTTTGAGGAAAGTGAAGTACTCCTAGCAGTGTGTAAACAAATGACTGATATTTAATTGAGTTGTTAGTGATATATAATAATACCTGGAATTATTTAACTTTGTTAACTTATGTTTACAAATCGTATATATATATATATATATAAACCAGATTTGGCATTGAATAATCTACAATGGTTCAGAAAACCAAATCATAATCCAAACCCAACCCTTATCGGTCGTTTCTTTGTGATAAAATTTGCCACAACTTGGCAGATTTGAAAAGTCATCTGCCGGTGCATACAACACATAAAAAGGCGAGGAGAGAAAGGAATCACAAAATTCAATAGGTGGTCACAATCGAAACCGAGAAGACAGCCTGTATTAACGTTTCACACACTTCGTGCTCTGATTCCGTTAACCATAATAAGCGACCACCGTGAATGAAATAAAGGACGTAGTTTGAAGTTCTGTGTAGGCTCCCGAGTTCAACAAGAAGCATATGAAGAAGGCCGGGGGACACATCAGTCGAAACGTTGTGAATATAAGAATAAATGTGAAGACAATAGTCTGAAAACCCCGAATGATAAAAAATCATCAAACTTCGTCTCAGAAATTCAGACAACTAATTAGCATAATTAGTTATTATGGCATTATTTTGTGTTGCTTTAAAAAGAAATTCGGTGTCTCTTTTCGGGTTTCCCTTCCGTAGCTATATCCTGGTCATCTAATGAGCAACTTTCTTAGTTTGTTGCTTGATGTATCCGTACAGTTGTTTTATCTTCCCATTTTTGCTTCTAGATTTTTATTGTTATTTTACAAAGGAAGAAGACTGCCAAGGCTTTTTTTTTTCCTTTGATGAGATTTTTGTGACAAAACTTGATCTGAAGGAATTTTCTTGTTCTTGTAAGGTGCTCTTTTCTTATTTTTTCTACTTTCGTCTCCGCTTGTTTGATGGTATCCGCTTAAAGTATTCCTTTTACTTGTTATTTTTCTTCTCTTCAAACGTTTTCATGTTTATTCTGTATTCACTAAACCAGAATGCAACAGTTGGCAGACTAGAAGGTGAAGAGCAGCTTCTTATAGGAATAGTATTAGAGTGTTGGAGACTGGAGATCGCACTAGATCACCTTACTTGCTACCGTAATAACGGAAGCCAATACTATCGTTGGACTATATCTTTATTCTGTATTCACTAATCCTATGTTCTTGTCTACTAATAGTCTCTCTATTGTATATACTTTTTCCTGAGAATGTATCTCTATTTTCTCTCATATCGTGGTTTGTTCTTTATTTAATATTACAAGCGTTCACTAACCAGAACGCAACAGTTGGCAGACTAGAAGGTGAAGAGCAGCTTCTTATAGGAATAGTATTAGAGTGTTGGAGACTGGAGATCGCACTAGATCACCTTACTTGCTACCGTAATAACGGAAGCCAATACTATCATTCGACTATATCTTTATTCAGTATTCACTAATCCTATGTTCTTGTCTACTAATAGTCTCTCTATTGTATATACTTTTTCCTGAGAATGTATCTCTATTTCCTCTCATATCGTGGTTTTTCCTTTATTTAATATTACAAGCGTTCACTAACCAGAACGCAACAGTTGGCATTATTGCTATTGTGCTGTACCAATAAAGATTTGATTAATGCATTAATAACCGTAGAATTAAAACCGGATATCAACAAAACTTCGTTATTCGAGTTCCTTCCAAAATTTCAAAAAATCCCAATTGCTGTAAGCATAAAGTTCCAGCGTCAAGACAGAATATATATGTATTTTTTAATGATAGCAATTTCCGCGTTAGGTGTATATATTCAAGAAAGGAAATCTCAAAATTAAAATTAACAAATCGAAACTTCAACAATGCTGTCTTAAATTTTAACGAACGATAACAGAATACATATGAAAGAATTCTTACAAAGAATTGAAAAATGTTTTTACCATTCCACTTCGAAAATTATAGAATAATCATGAAATATCAGAGATTTCAAAATTAGTTTTGCCCAGCCAGCTGGGGCTGTAAAATACACCGACTGCACCGCTACAGAGGGGTAAGACCTCCCGAAAGAAATGACACAAAACAATCTGATGGTGGGGTTCCAGTGATGCTGGAGCTTTGGGGAATGTGGAGTACCCCTTTATTGCCATTGCTCCCAGGTCAACTCTGGCCCGGAGTGGTAGTACCTGAGAGGGTCCTATCTATGGGTTAAATAGAACTAACGGCATACTTATGCTAAACTGAACTGTTTGATTTAACTGAATAGCTTGGAATAGAAACGTTTTTGACAATTAATCTGAGTACTAACATTTAAACTGCGTGCTTATGCTAAATTGAATTATTTCAAATAGACCTGTTTTTTGACATTGAAACTGTATTTACACTAAACTTAATTGTTTAACATGGAACTGTTTTGACATGTAACTGTGGGTAAACAAAATCTGTACTTATACTAAACTGAATTAGCTTAACTTGAACTGCTTGACTAAACTGAATAGTTCGAAATAGAAATGTTTTTCACAATTAAACTGTACTAACACTTAAACTGCGTGCTTATGCTAAAATGAATTATTTGAAATTGAACTGTTTTTCGACATTAAAACTGTATTTACACTTAACTGAATTGTTACATATAACTGCTTGAATAGTTAGAAATAGAAATGGTTTTGACCATTAAACTGTGTACTTATGCTAAACTGAATTGTTTTAAAAAGAACAGATTATTTACTTATGTAAATGGATTTGGATTATTTACTTATGTAAATGGATTTTTGGCATTGAAACTGTACTTAGACTAAACTGAATTGTTATATATAACTGCTTGAATAGTTTGAAATAGAAATGTTTTTGAGAATTAAACTGTGTACTCATGATAAACTGAATTGTTTGAAATAGAACTGATTATTTACATAAAAATGGATTTGGCGTTAAATAACCTACAAAGGTTGATATGCCATAAAACCCAATAAACCAAACCAAACCAAAATTAGTTTAAATAAAATCAAAAAGAATTTACAGGTTTCTTTTTTCTTAATGTTGAACCATCTCGAAAAGGGATATGCCCGTAGAGTAGTGGTTAACCTACTAGACTACGACAGCGTTGAAAACGAGTTCGAACTTCAGTCGCGCTTTAAAGCTGGGAAAGATATGAACCCCTATATGCTTCCCAGGTATACTGTTCTTCTACAATGATGTCTTTGACATTAAATAACCCAGTGAGGTTGATATGCCATTAAACAAAGAAAGAAACCAAACCATCCGGAAAATATCATATTAAATTTTTTCTCGACTTTGCTTACATTTGTTCACTTCTGAGTTACCAAAAATCTATAAAATTCGATATTTTCTAAATTTTTTACCATAACCAAATGCAATACAATTATAAATTAGATAAAATTTTTTTAAAAACGTTGATTAAAAGAAATATACTCCCTACTGATCATAATAAAAATAAAACTTATCATATACTACTATAAATTTAAAACTTCCAACTTAGTTATGAACAATAATCAGCTCTCCCTCGATTAAGTTTTTGCAAAAGACAAACGTTATATATCAATTCAAATATACTTTAGGAGATTGTATCTCTGAAAATAACAATGTATACATGGGTTTAACCTCAACTACCATATCGAGATGACTCACTATGCATCTATCTGATACCAGTTCAATAGCAAAACATTTTAAAAAAACATTCCTACTCAAAAACTGAGTTTCAGAAAATTTTTACTGAAAACAATATTAGAATAACAAAATAAAAAGCCAAAATTTTAGATTCTTGAAGCTCTCCATAACAGAAAGAAACTGACTAAACTCAATAGAATCAATTTCGAATTCAGTACTAATGAACTTAAACGTTAGGTCATTGAGAGATGAACCAAGACAAGAACGCTTATCTTTAAGAGAATTGGTGGAAGGTACTATTTACCAACCCCTCCGCTCGGGCAGGATATGACACAAGGTCAATTTTTAAGCGGAGTTTAACAGGTTTGAATTCAGAGTTTTCCTTCTCCTAGACTAGTTGCCTCACCAAGGCTGAAGAACCTAGTCCGTCCTACTATTTACCCATAGCTGGAGGGAGAATAAGGGGGTTCATACCTTTCCCATGGGTATTTGCCCGAAAGTGAACGTAATAGCGCGACTGGAGTACGAACTCGCGTAGTACGATTCCGCAGTTCATCGCTTTAACCATTACACCACGAGGACACCCTTGAGAATTGGTGGAAGGTAATCTGCATAAAAGTACTCGAGAATTAGCACTCAACCTCACCACATCGAAATCCAGGATCTGCCCCTACTTTAAGAAGACAAGAAAAGGGAACAAGTTGGGCAGTTCCGTTCCTCGTGTTCCTAGGAAGAAGAATACAGGAAATCGCATATTCATAGTGACAAGTCTTCTTTCAAGGCCGAAAAATGACCTGTTTCTGAAGAACATCATTACAGGTGACGAAAAATGTCTTTTATGACAATGTTCAACTCAAAAGGCAGTGAATCGTCAAGGATAAGTCTCCCCAACCTATCCCAAGAACAAAAGAGAAGAAAAGCTATGGTGTGTGTATTGTGGGATCACCGAGGTATTAAACATTTTGAGTTTTTAAACTGTAATCAAACACTTAATCCAGATTGATGCTCTCAACAGCTACAACGTATGCAGGAAAATCTTCTAAGAAAACACCCTTTACACCTCAATGGGAGAAACGTTATGCCTTTCTCCTGATACTACAAAGTTACATTTAGCAAGAATCACTCAGGAAAAATATTGGATTTTGACCAGTCTATTCTACCTCACCCACGATATTCAGTAAACTTTGTGATTTTTATTTTTTTCGTATTCTACAAAATGTTCTGATTGACAAACACTTTTCTCAAAAAGATCAGAAAAAAGCCTTTCTGGAAAACCTCTTATGCTCGATACCAGCTGGAATTTAATAGTGTTGGGTATCACCTACCTTTTCAGCATAATGAGCTGTTCCATCTGCCCTATATGGCAGTAGCGGAGATCCGTCTGAAAACAAGCCTACAAGTCAGACCAGAAGAGCCGTTCCTATTGTTGAAGTATATCATTACTCTATCACTAATCCTATGTTCTTATTACTAACAGTCTCTCTCTTGTAAATACTCTTTCCTGTAAATATAACTATTTACCTCACATATCGTGGTTTGTCTTATTATTACTACTACTTGTGTTCACTAACCAGAACACAACAAATAGAAAGGAATCAACAAGTTACCTGATGACTGGTAAGAGATGATTCAATTTAATAACGAATATAGGGGTTGAACAAAATAATGGAAACACCTGGAAATTTCAGAAAAGTTTATCTTAATAGCAGCCCTCTCGTGTATATCCATTTTTGTGTAGCTCCCTTCTTACAATTTTTAAGAAAACTGGATCCTCAAGATGATCATTAAATTCTGCTGTCATTTTCGAGGCTGTATTCTTGTAATCCTTCCTAACAATCCGTATAAGAGTCCAACATTCCCTATTAGACAGCTTTCGCTTTCTTCCAGATTTTTGCTTCAGTGGGGAGGTTTTTCCTTCTTTCTCAAATGCCACCATTACTTTCGAGGCAGTACTCCTTGCTACACCAAATAATTCAGCAGTTTTTGTTACAATAGCACCTGCCAAACAAGCATCAACAATTTGACCTCTTTTAAAGTCTGATAGATCTGCCATTTTAATGAATTTTGATTAATTTCTTTTGATGATATATGTAAAAAAAAAACAACAATTTTAGTAAAATGAAACAAGAAAAATGATAATAAATCAAAATACATAAAAATAACAAATGTTTGATGGTTTTATAAGAGTTTCAAAATTATGATACTTAGATTATAGGTGTTTCCATTATTTGGTCCAACACCTGGACTATTTGATGAAATCGTTTCATAGTTAAATTATTCATGAATAAATTTTACTTTAAATTCTTATTTGTGGAGGTGCCTGTGATGTAATGGTTAACGTCGTAGGAAATAGACACGGCGACACGAGTTCAATTCCTAGACGAGACTGATTGCATTTCACATAGCACTAATACCCTTGAGAAAGATATAAATCCAATTATTCTCCCTTCAGCTATGGGTAAATAGTAGGACAGTCTGAGTTCTTCAGCCTTGGTGAGGCAACTAGTCTAGGAGAAGGAAAACTCTGAATCCAAACCTTTTAAACTCCGCTTAGAATTGACCTTGTGTCATATCCTGATCGAGTGGAGGGGTTGGTAAATATGATATAATTTTACTTTAATAAAACGGAAATTATTCATAAAAGTGACTTATCAAAATCTTTATTAAATAATCCTGCTTCAAGTAGCAATACATAATACAATTAATCTACACAGTCACATGATTTCAAGTATTTTAATCCAATACCAATAATTTTCAATTTTGACTTCTAGATGAGACTCTTAACAGATACTACATTTACTCAATGTAAAAAGGGGGTGTCCTCGTGGTGTAATGGTTAAAGCGGTGGACTGCGGAATCGTAGTAAGCGAGTTCGTACTCCAGTCGCGCTATTACGTTCACTTTCGGGCAAATACCCATTATCCTCCCAGCTATGGGTTAAATGGTACCACTACTGTTCTTCTAGGAGAATGGCTTTGGCATTAAATAACCTAAAAAGAGTTGATATGCCATTAAACAAAGAAACCAAACCAATCAATGTAAAAATGAACCCGTGAGTAATCATAATGAAGGTGCAATCCTTACTCTCTAGATCTCCTGAACTAGAGCTTCACTTTGATGCAGTTTAGTGGCATACCAGGGACCCCTCATTTTATTGGGGGGGGGTCTTACCTCTCTACAAGGGATACAGTTAGTGTATTCTAAGTCCCGTCGACGGGGCTTGAAAAGGTAGATAAGTGAACGAGAAGAATTGAGTGAAAGGACCGAAATGGAGAGTAAGGAGAAATACTGAAGATGATATCTCAAGCAAAGACAGAAGCAATCCACCGAGAAGGCGGAGGTAGGAGGGTCGGAAGAGGAAGAGGGTGGAACGGTGGAGTGGGGGAGAGAATTCTGAGGAAAAGGTAGGAAGGTTGTAGGTTGGAGTAGGGACTAAGGCATGATAGGTGACAAAAATTGGGTTGGGTCGGATGAGAGTAAAGAAACCCTTTCGTATGATATCGTGCATCCTCACAAAAGGCATTGAGGATGAAGAAGGCGGTAGAAAAAGAGGGAGAAACAGAGAGAAAGAGAGAGAAAGAGAGAGAGTATGAGAAAGAAGCATGCAGCGAAGGAGATCGTCGAAGCACGGGAAGACCGAGCTTTTCAGGGAAGGGTAGGGGTCGTGAGAAAAGAGGTTTGTTGCTTGAATAGCAGGACGGGGGTCAGATTACGTAGCGCGGTTGGACTGAGGTGTTACTGTAAATGTCGACTAATGAAAGTTGTGGCCAATGTGCACAAGTAACAAGAATCATCGTCTTTTTCTTTCAGCTCTCTACATCATTTTTTTTTCTCTTTCAGTTGAAAGTCTCTGCGGCTTTGTTTTTTGGCCTGTCGTCGTCATCGTTACTCAAACGTCTCTCTCTCTCTCTCTCTCTCTCTCTCTCTCTACATGCTAATCTCTTTCTCATCTCTCTCTCTCTCTCTCTCTCTCTCTCTACATATCCATCTCTTTCTCTACATGCCCGACTTTTTTCTCCTTTCTCTCTCTCTCTCTCTCTCTCTCCTCTCCCTCTCTCTATTTTATATCTTATTTATCTCATCCTCTCTGGCTCTCCTCCCACTCAATCCATCCCACTTCCTTTCTACATCCCCACCACCAATCTCCTAATCAAACTTTCTCCTAAACTCCTTCTGTCTCTCTCTCTTTCTCTCTCCTTCTTTTTCTCTCTCTCTCTCTCTCTATCTCTGTATCCCTGTCTCTTTCTCCTTTTCTCTCTCTCTCTCTCTTTGAATCCCCCTCACTTTCTCACCCCGCCTCCTATCCCTGCTCTCTCTTTCTCCGTCCTTTCCATCTCTCTTTTCCTATTTCTCTCTTTCTTAGTTTCTCCTCTCACTCAATCCAACCCCTTCCTTTCTACATCCCCACTGTTTATATCTCTATCTACGTTTCTCTCTATCTTCTTTTTATCTCTCTCCCCCCTCTTCTCTCCCTCAACCTCATCCTCTCTCTTTTCATCTCTTCACTCTCTTTCTCTTTCTATTCCCAGACCTCTTTCTTTCTCTTTCTCTCTCCTGTCCTTTCCCTCTCTACCTCACACACACTCTCTCCCTCTCTTTCTATCTCTTCCTGCATCATCTTCACTCTCTCTCTCTCTCTCTCTCTCTCTCTCTCTCTCTCTCTCTCTCTCTCTCTCTCTCATCCAAGAGTGGTTGACGAGAACGTAAACCCCGCAAGCAACATGATGAGAGTGGAGGCTGCTGATTGTGCTCATAGGATTATCGTTTATCATTCGATAAGTCGAAGGTGAAGGCCCGGCATTTGTCATTGGCGCCAATTTTTATGATATAAATTCCGGTGTGTGCCAAAAAAAGAGCGGGAAATGTCAGTAAACGCGAAAAAGATGGCGGTGAAATGAATAAAAATGAAACAAAGCAAGCGACGAATTCCAAAAAAGTGCTGACATTTGATTGCGAATACACGATTTGGTCGTTTAAGCATGGTAGCTATCAGTCTATCTATCTAGCTAGCTCAGTCTGTCCATATCTATCCATCCACAAACCTTTCACTATCTTCAGCTATCCTTCTTGATCTATTTGTCCCTTTATCTATCAACATGAGTCGATTCATATCTATCTATCTATCTCTGTTCATATCTATCTATCTATCTCAGTTTCTTCATATATGTTTTTCTTCGTTTTTGTTTATCTCTATTTCTTCTTATCCAGTTGGTTGGGTTGTAGAATACACAGACTGCATCTTTGTAGAGGGGTAAGACCCCCCCCAAACACACACACCAAACGAGTGCATTGGATATGACATTAAGCAACCTGATGGTGAATTTCGGTGAATTTCCAGTAATGCCGGAGCTTTATGGAATGCGGTTCTATGGAATGGTTCTGTTTCACTCAATCTCTATCAATCTTGTTATGGAATGCTCGCAGGTCCAGTCTGGCCCAGGGTGGTAGCACCTGATAGGGTCCTATCTATAGGTCAAATAGAACTATTTGGCATTTAAATCAAGTACCACCAAATGACTTACGCTCAATAAAATTGTTAGAAATAGTACTGTTTTATCATTTAACAGTGTGTAAACAAATGACTGTTTGATTGAATTGTTAGTGATACATAGCAATACTTGAAACTATTCAACTTTGTTGATTAATGTTCACAAGTCATTAATGTCTAATACGTATGAATAAACCGGATTTGGCATTAAATAACCTATAATGTTTGATATGCTATAAAACCAAACTAAATCAAACCAAACCAATCAATTTCTCCAAATCTATCTCTCACAAATTCTTCATATATATATATATATATATATAAAGATAAACAGGTATATATATATATATATATATATATATATATATATATATACCTGTTTATCTTTATCTTCCTGCGTTTTTGCAGTCCCCTACGTTAGCCACTGCACCACGGTTATTTCCCTCAATCTTTTTTCTGTTTTTTTGGTTCTGTTTCACTCAATCTCTATCAATCTTGTGATTATCTTTCTATCTATTTGAATTTCTAACTATCTATCTATCTGAGTTTCCTCATATCTATCTATCTATCTACCCTCCCTCACAAGCAGGAATCAACACAAGATCTGTTTCTAAGCAGATTTAAACGGGTTTTAATTCAGAGTTTTGCTTCTCCAAAACATGTTGCCAAACCAAGGTTAAAGAGCGCAGTCTGCCCAACTATTTATCTATAGCTGGAGAATAATTAGATTCATACCTTTCCTAAGTATATCTCAATGAAATACAAACAGCCTCATTCAGGATTTGAACATGTATTGCCTTGTCTATTTCACATGATAATAACCATTACACCTCCTCTCTCAATCTCTATATCTATCTTTCTTTATATCTCGCTATCTCTGTATCTCCGTATCTATTTCTATATATAACTATTAATTTCACTATCTATCTGTCTATCAATCTATCAATCAATCTATCTCAATTACTTCATATATTTCTACCTATTTCAATCTCTCCATATCTATATATCTTAATTTCCTCATATATAAAGGGTGTGGAAGCAAAATATGGAATCATTTTTAGAACATTTTTTTTTGTCTGATTAGAACAATTTTTGAAAAAAAAACGCGATAAATTTAAATTTTCAGGGTTAGCTCTATTATTCAAACACTTTTGAATTAAAATTCAGCCCAATATGAGGGAGCAAGATCAGAAATAAGAAAGAATATATGATTCGCTTAACGCCAAAATCATGCCAAAAAAAAATTCCGAAATAATTGGAGCTTTTTCATGGCTTCTATCAAGCCCAGACTTGAAACCCACTTAGTTACGCGACATGGGCATTTTAGAAGACAAAACAAATGCAACTTCCCATCCAAATATTAGTTCGCTTACGACTGCTATTGAGAAGGAATGAAATAGAATGTCTGAAGAATCTATTTTGAAGGCATGCGAATCCTTTTGAAGAAGTGCTGATACAAAATTTGAAAAAATGACGGCCATATTGAGTAAATTTACTGTTTGGTGTCTATCTTCTGATTTTGTTGTTTATTTTCTCAAATTAATCTTGTTTTATAGGAGAGTTGTTTATTATTATACAAGACTAATCCTAATTTTCCTTCCACACCCAGAATATATATATATATATATATATATATATATCGTTTTGTTTGGTGGTGTTTTATGGCATATCAAACCTCATGGGTAATTCGATTCCAAATCTTGTATATATATATATATATATATTTGATTTGTAAGTGAATAGTTTGTTGGTAAGTTTATTTTTAACGGGTTTTTAAAGCACATTTGTTTGGCCAAAGTTTAAAGTTTAATGGTTTCAAGTATAATAACTGATTGAATAGTTCTGTTTGACACATGGATAAGGCCCTAACAGGTATTAACACTCCGGGTCAGAGTCGACCTGAGATTAATGTTAGTGAAGAGGTATTCCACATTCCCCAAAACTCAAGGACATTAGATGGTTTAGAGACATAAACAGAACACTCGTTGGGGGTGGGATTTTTACCCCTCCGAAGATTTGCAGTCAGCTTATTCTAGAGCCCCAGCCGATATATATATATATATATATATATATAGAGAGAGAGAGAGACATATATATATATATATATATATATAATGTGTGTGTGTGTGTGTGTGTGTGTGTCAACCCCCTTTTTACAAGCAGACTTCTCGACACAAGATCACTTTTAAGCGAAGTTTAACAGGTTTTAATTGCGAATTTTCTTTCTCCTTGTCATAGCAATGTTAAACGGTCAGCTCATCCAATTGCTTACCTATAGCTACAGGGACAATAAGTAGACTCCCACCTTACCCAAGGATATTAGAAATAACAACAGCCATTGAACTCTCGTCCCCATGTTCATTTTTTACGACGGTAACCATTACACAACGAGTGCATATATATATATATATATATATATATTTGGTTCCTTCCCGGATGTTGAGCACTCTTGCGAAAAATTACCGGTTGCCACTCGCACGTAGTGCAAAGCTCTTCTAATGAATTGAACACTCCGGTAGCTATTAAGCGTATATGTAAACAAAGAAAAAAATACATGTACGTTAAATTCCTTTGCTTACACAGAGGTTACCGATTCCTGTCCGACTGACGTAAAATCAGCCGAGTTTCGATCCCAGCTTGAGGTATCTGGGGATGACAATATATATATGTATCTGTGTGCGTGTGTGTGTGTTATTCCCTACCTGTCTCTTCCGATTAAACCACCGACTCATATCTGTATATATCTTCCCTAGTCTTCTCTAAACTCTCACGCTGGTGTCCTCGTGGTGTAATGGTTAAAGCGATGGACTGCGGGATTGTAGAAAGCGAGTTCGTACTCTAGTCGCGCTATTACTTTCACTTTCGGGCAAATACCCTTGGGAAAGGTATGAACCTCCTTATCCTCCCAGCAATGGGTTCTCACCAGAAACGACAAAGTACGACTGCAGTTCGAACACTCTTACTACAAGGTCGCAGTTCAGCACGTTAGCCACTCCTGCCACAGAGACTCCTCCTCTGTGTGTGTGACTGTTAGCAAATACTGACATACTGATAGGGTATTTTGCAGGAGGTGGCCGTGGTTTAATGGTTATCGTCGTAGGAAATGGACACGGCGACACGAGTTCAATTCCTGGACGAGACTGATTGAATTTCACATAGCACTAATACCCTTGGGAAAGGTATAAATCCAATTATTCTCCCTCCAGCTATGGTTAAATAGTAGGATAGACTGAGTTCTTTAGCCTTGGTGAGGCAACTAGTCTAGGAGAAGGAATACGCTGAATTCAAACCTGTTAAACTCGGCTTAAAATGTGACCTTGTGTCATATCCTGCCCGAGTGGAGGGGTTGGTAAATATGGTAGTCGAGGGCGACCCGAAGGCTTCCTTTTCAATAGTTACTATACCGAGGTGTAAGCGAGGGTGCTACTCCTCTTCCTGGATTGCTTCACTTTACCCTTGATTCGTACCTTATAATGCTGAGTGTTAAGCAAGGCAGCATCAAGTACCATTTTTTTAGTCTTTGGTATGACTCAGTCTTGAATTGCGCCCCGATCTCCCGGGCCATTAGCAAACTCTCTACTCATTAGGCAAATCGCCCAGTATATCACTAAAATTTTGATATATAGAATAATTAGGGATCTTAGTTGATTATTTTATCACTAAAATAATCCACTAAAATCCCAAATTATTTTATATATCACCATCGCGAGGGATCACCTAAAATACCCTGATGTGGACTGAAACTCAAACACTGAAATATTCGTATTGACATGAGCTTCGGATGATCGGTTCAGTCACACCTAAAAACCGGTTTTATTTTAAGGTTTTTTTGTTGTTTTTTTTTTTTTTGCTTTATTTGTTTATTTTTTTATTTTGTTTTGTTTTTCTCTTGGGCATATTTTATTGCTTGCTTATTTGTT